>JASJET010000324.1:600000-802654 GCA_034092305.1 Diaprepes abbreviatus | reverse complement strand
GGGCAATGGTCTTCTATTTCAGCTGTATGTACCTCTATATTTGATGTATTTGTGCTAGCTCCACCGTTTAGCAGTTGGCAGAAGTATTCCTTCCAGGTTTTTAAGATTTCCTTGTCATGAGTAATAAGCTCTTCGCTGTCTTTTTCAAGGAAGTTTCCTGTTTTTGCTTGGTACCCTGCTTTTATACTAGAGACTTCTCTAAAGAATTGTCTTGCTTTGTTGTTCTTCCGATTTTCTTCTATTTCTCTGATTATTTGTTCCTGGTAATCCTTCTTTTTCCTTTTCATTAGTTTTTTTGTCTGTGTTCTAGTATATTTGAACCGTTCAATATTTTTGTCTGTTGGATTTTGTAGCATGTCTCTTCTAGCTAGGTTTCTTTCTTCTATGGATTTCCGGCAATCGTCATCGAACCATTTTTTGTTGATCTCTTTTTGTTACCCAGTATTTCATTAGATACGCTTGTCAAAGTTGATTTTATATTCTTCCAAGTCGAGTCTATTTTATTATTTTCTTCTGTCTGTTTCAGTTTTATTTGTATAGCGTTTTGAAATTTCTCCTCTGTCTCCTTATTCTGCAGACTTTCTGTATTCCATGTGGTTGCTGGCGTATTCTTGTGGGTTTTTTGGGACGCTATTCTTGTTCTCAGCTTCGTTCTTACAAGGAAATGATCCGTGTCTCCATCCGCCCCTCTTAGGCTTCTCACGTCTAAGCAGTTACTACCTCTTCTGGCATCTACTAAGACGTGATCGATCTGATTTCTTGTGACACCGTCATTAGAGACCCACGTTTCTTTGTGTATTTTCTTATGTTCGAACATTGTAGATTTTATTAGCAGGTTGTGAGATGTTGCAAAGTCTATTAGCCTTGTTCCATTATCATTACTGACCTCATGGAGACTATGTAGGCTATCCATAATTATAATTTTTCTTCTAAATTTATAACTATGGTGTTTTGATCATCTTTCAGTATGGTTGGTTCTCGTTCCAGTGCTAATAACTTTTTTTTTATCTTATTATGTAAATTTAAGTTGTTATGTGTAGGTGTAAGTATTTGGGCGTATACATCACAAGTTGTTAATAAAAAGGAGGGTAATGTTGATTTATTACCTGATTGATTGATTATATGACATAGCAAGCCAGGGTTGAGAAGCTCTTACACTGCAGCCTTAAGACTTAATGTGTTATATATGTTCTAGGTGAACAGATTGGTTGCCTTGTTCAGGTTTAGTAGCCTACTCACTAGTTTATCCTCTGAGTATATATTATAAAGTAATGTTAATTCACAGTCTTGTATAAACTTCCTACATCTGTTTTTTAATTCTCTCGTAGAGCTTGAACGGTTTGTCGGATTATGAATATAGACTTTGGAAATAGTTAAAATGGAAGATTATAGATAAATTATAGTTTTCTCCATGATCGACGTTGGTTTCGTCCCTTTTTGGAAAGATGCTGCCCGTACCCGTTTCGGCCTAGACTCGAAGAATAATCTGCTGATTCTATTTGTTGTGCCAATATCATTGTGAATTTATGAAAAGTATATTGATCAAAAATATTTTTATTTCAAAAATTAATTTAATGTTTAATCATACTTCAACTTCAAATGAATATTCCATTTGATTTGTTCATTCTATAATAAATTTAAATTTAAAATAGCTTGTTTTCAAGTCAAAATCATCTGATTTTTATTCCTTTTCTTTCTTTTACTTGTGCAGTCACAGTATAAAACCAACGTTGGTTTCTACGTAGATTAGAAATAATAAAAAATTATATTATTCAGCGATTTCTCAAGATCTTTAAAACGAAACTTATTCTAAATTTTGTAAAAAAAAACACATATAATACTTTTTTTTGTATAAGTTTATTTTATATAAATTTATAATCTTTATTTAATTTTTAAAAATATTACGTTATACAAGGTTTTACAAAATTACAAACATTTTAAATCATTATTATTAGGTAAGTTCTTTAGTTTGTGCATTCTGGTGTTGTATCTCCCAAAAATTCGCATACTAATCCTTTGAAATCAACCAACGCCTTATCTTGGTTTATCTGGTCAAACACTCCATCGATAACAACTGTAGGAAGATGAAGATTTTCTGGATCGATTAGGGCGGTCTTTTTTCCATTTTCCGAAAGAAGATCATCAGCTTTACCGCTGTCAAGACATTCTTTAATATCCGACCATGAAATGCCAACTGTTTCTGCACACTAAAATAAAAAAGTATGTATGTATGTATATATATATATATATATATATATATATATATATATATATATATATATATATATATATATATATATATATATATATATTGTGAGAGAGAGAAAGAAAAATATATTTTAAATTAATCGGCGTGGTTACAGTACAACTACGAGGACTGATTGTTGCCTAAATATATTCTCTTTGCAAGAATAAGCATTTCGAACACCTTATAGTCTCGTGAGTGGAGCTGTATCGAACCGAGAGCTACATTTGCAGGAAACAACTGATATATTAAATATAAATTCCGAGGCATGTCGAAAGATATTAAAAATTTGCCGATTCTCGGTTCAGTACAGTTCCACTGACGACACCATAACGTGGTCGAAACGCGTATGGAGAGAGGACCAAAGTTGTATTTGCAGAAAATAAACTATTTCTTAATATTATTTTCTTTTTTTCTGCTTGAAAGAAAAATACATATAAGCCACTATTTAAACACGGCAGATTTATTTTATTTCTTACTGAAATTTTGATTTTTAAAATTTCGCACTACTCCGGTAAATATAGATGTCGCTTGACTGGCGATATTTTTCAGCCTGACATCGAAGTCGGCTGGTTTTTAATATCCTACCGACATGCATCGGAATTTATCTTTTCTATCCTCTCTCCGTAGCAGTCCTTTCTGCTATCGCCTCCACCGGCAGTAATTTCCGGTTGTATCCGCAATAGTAACAAAACATGTTATTCGAATAGTACCGACGACTCTGGCCCCTTGATCTTGGTCTAGCGTTAGTCACTCTAACACGACAACCACATACTTCAACTCCATCGCAAGCCCTGACAACAACTGCAGCATCTTTTTTATCTTTGTAAACAGCAAATTCAAAACAAGAGATACTATTACTTAACCAGACTTCTTTAAGTTCACCGTAAAGAGCAAAGACTTCCTCCAAGTCGTTCCTTCGAACTTGATCACCTATATCAGCAATATGAAGCCGATAGCAATCGGGATCGTTGTCAGGAACAGTACTGTATAGCGGCTTTATACATGTTCCTCTTGGCCATACTTCCAAGAACGAATTTTATTTCTGCTATAGAAGGTTGTGTTTTTATTATCATTTTTTTTTGTTTGTTTAAAAATTCTTGCAACTCCCTCATTAACCTCATGAAGATTTCCGCCTTGGTCTTGCAATCATCCTGGAAAGCGTTCTCTTCTTATGATTCGTCCTTGACTCCTTGAGGCCTGTTTGGTTGTTTTAAACTGAAGAGCATAAGCGAGAGCCTTATAAATTTTCTTCAGTCTGGTCATTTTTAAAATTTGACTTGTTTCCGGATCGTGTAAACCTTCAATAAAACCATCTACTGCTAACTCTTGCTTTATTTCTTCTGGATATGTTGGATAAGTCAAATTTATTAGTCTCATTATATCCGCCTCATATTCTTGAAGACTTTCGTTGTATTTTTGTCTTCATCCTTGGCTTGGGCTTTCTAAACTTCTTGAAAATTGGGCTCCGTAGCTTCACCTCGTAGGGCTAGAACAAGAGCACGTGCCTTCTCCGGCGGAGGCGGCTTCGAATTGATGGACATAGGTAAGCCGTCGAAGGTAAGTGGCTTTTATCACATAGTTCCCGGAACACCATCTATCTTTATTATGCCTCTACTGGCTACCTTCTCGATTTGCATCTGTTTCTAGATCTCCGTTACCTCATGTTGTATATATACTGTTATTAAGGCTGTTATAATTATATATATATATATATATATATATATATATATATATATATATATATATATATATATGTGTGTGTGTGTGTGTGTGTGTGTATGTGTGTGTGTTCTCTAAAACAAACATGTTCATACCTTTTCAAGGACACTATCACTAGATGGACTGTCTGAATGTTCAGAACAATATACAAATTGAGTGCTATTTTCAACGTTATTTAAGTTGATAGCACATGCGTGAACCTTATTTCCATGACATTCATCTGGTCCATGTTGACAAGTAAAAGTTTTGGTCCCATTAATATCTTGCTCCTAAACAAAAAACAAATTTCAATCCTATAGTATTTTCTTCACTAAGAACTAAATAAAAAAATATATTTATAATATTATATTTACAGAAAACACAGAATTTCTTAGCAAATTTAGTGTTTCATTTGAATTAAAAACTACATTTTTCCATCTTTAGGAAAATACCACGTTGAGATGAAAAATGTTATCTTATACTTACTGAAGCATGTCCAAAAGGAATAAGTTCCAACTTGATTTTATCAGATCCAAGATTTACATATGGTGTAAACAGTTGTTCAGTTATAAATTTGATGCTGTGTGGACACAAAGACTCATAATAGACTTGAACCTGAACCGTATCTTCTCCTGCCAAGCTTTTGGCCTAAAAATATTATAAATAAATTAAAATCAAAATAAATATTTTCAAAAATTAAAATTTTTTACTTTCACCTTTATACCTTAAGTTTGAATTTCACATTAATGATTAATTCTCAGTCTGAACAATATCAACAATAAAAAATCTTCATTAGTTGAAACTTAGGGCCAGTTTCACAATCAATGGTAACATCACGTGGTTCAATAACCAACACTTTCAAGTTAACCATGAGTTTTTAAGACTAGGTCTTTCACAAATAAAAATGAAGTGTTGGTTCAGATTACTTAAATTTAATGGAAATAGGCTTAATCCCGTTATTAAAACAATAAAGAAAGAAAAAATGTTGTCTTTCACAGCTGACTTCTATTTTTACACCGGTATCTATAAATCTTTAAAAAATATAAAATATAGAAAATATAACACCACTATTATAGTTTGATCCCATTTTTAACCGACCATAATTCCAAGAAAAACAAAACAAATAAAAAATATTTTATTGAACGTCCACGGTAGCACCGATTTGAATGAAATTTTTTGCATCATATTTAGAAATTGGTTCCGTTTAATCCAAGATGGCACAAATAAAATGGCGGACAAAAATATTAATTTTGTCCGATTTCCTGGAGGCATACACAATAAATCTAAAATTATTTTTAAAAATTCAATATGAGGAATCCAATATGGCGAACTACAAATTTTACATCTTTCGATTTTGTCTGGCATAAGGGATTTTCTGAGACTGTAAATAACGAATTTGAAACTGTTTTAAAAAAATTTAATGTGGCAGAGGCAATATGGTAATCTAAAAATTTTATATTTTTGAATTATGTCCAAAATTAGTACTGGGAGGTTTTCAAGGATGTAAATGAAGATTAGATTAAGAGTTCAAAATTCAATATGGCGGCAGAAAATTTTAAGTTATTCACATTTTTTTTTAAATTGATGTTAGGGGGATTTCGGAATCGTAGGCTTTTTACAATGTAATATGGCAGATAAAATATGAGGGACTATAAATTTCATATTTTTTCGATTTTGTAGAAATTGATATTGTGGGTTCTTGGGGCGTATATTACGGATCTTAAATTAATTTCTTCCAACTCAATATGCAGGATAAATTATGTTGGATTAATAAATTTGCATATGTTAAATTGTTTCAATACTGGTGATGAGGGGTTTTGGGGCCTAGGTTATGAATCTAAAATTAATTTCTTAAAATTCAAGATAGCTGATTTACCACAGCAGACTAAATTTTGTTCGGTAAAATTTCATTCAAAACTGCTTTTGGAGAATTCTCAGAATCAAAAAAGTTTTTGTTATTCAGTTTAGTGTGAGTACAACTTTGGAAAAAGTGGATACTTTTTTGTGACCTTGAGAACTCAACTAAATTCTAAAAATGAAATTTTTATAAAAAAATTGAACCGACTTATAAGAAATCGCTAAAAAGCGAAAAATAACAATATAAATTTTTATATGACATTGAACATTTTTGAAGTCGGCATCAAATTATTACTAAATGAGACAAATCACTACATAGTATAAAACAAAGTCGCTTTCTCTGTCCCTATGTCCCTTTGTATGCTTAAATCTTTAAAACTACGCACCGGATTTTGATGCGGTTTTTTTCAATAGATAGAGTGATTCAAGAGGAAGGTTTATATGTATAATAACATCCATTAAATAGTGGAGAAATACTGTTATTTTTGAGGTTTCTAATGTGATGTCGTTAATTATCATATTTTTTTCCGCTTACATTGCAAACGCAGGCTGAACCCTACGAGATTTATCAAAATAATGTACTAATTATTTGTACACATTGAAAAGGTCTACAGAAAACTCCGCGATGGTATATGTCTATCTCTCATGGATATCCCACAATAACATTTTTTTGTCATTTACTTTTTACGACAAATAATGGCAAATTTTGAAGCGATTTTAACCAATACAGCATTAATCCTTATCCAATTAAATAGCTTAAATACATTGTTGATTTAATATAGATCTATATGGTCCTTTACTGCACAAGATTTAAATGAATATTTTCGAAGATATTACAGATTTAAAATTGCGGGAAGTAGCGCTTGCGGCGGTACTGGCCGACCGGGGCGGCGGCAGCGTGCCTATAAATAGCGCGTCGGAGGCCGATGTAATAATTGTTGTAAAAATAAAATAAATAGTCACAGTTTTTCTGTAGTGTATTTAGTATCAGCATTGCACCCGTGCGAAGCCGGGGCGGGTCGCTAGTAACTACTAACACGAGATACATACAAGCTTCGGTAAGAAAGCCATTACAAATAGAGTATTACTCAATCTTTTAATGTAA
This sequence comes from Diaprepes abbreviatus, assembly GCA_034092305.1. NCBI lineage: Eukaryota > Metazoa > Arthropoda > Insecta > Coleoptera > Curculionidae > Diaprepes > Diaprepes abbreviatus. The sequence goes on along the minus strand of JASJET010000324.1, from coordinate 795,746 downwards.
TCATATTTTATCAGTTATTAGTTTGGCGCCGACTTCAAAACTTTCAATTTCATATAAAAATTTCTAGTTATTTTCACTTTTTAGCGCTTTTTTTTAACAGCCGGTTCAATTTTTTTATAAAAATTTTATTTTAAATCTTGGTTCGCAAAACTTAATTTTTTGTTTGTCATAGCATTACTAATTCTTTAAAAGTTAGTACGAATTCTGTATATTTACAACAGCGATATAACAGACATACGAAATTCGTAGCCACGGTATTAGTAAAAAGTTATAGAAAAGTAATGTAGGTTTGAAATCTTAATTTCTTTTATTTACTTACATGTATCACAGCTAAAGCAGCTACAAAAATCAACCCAAATTTATTCATTTTTTTCTGTTCTTCTTTGAAAGAATTATAAAATATACTGACAAAGAAAAATGGTTTCGCCTCTTAAATAGTAAAACCCTTCTCAAAAATTTAATTATAGATTTTTATCGATACGAGTACTACCATTGTTTTTCATATCAATTTTAGTGCATTTAGGTAAACATATTATGTGGTGTGTTTTTTAGAAATGCTAAATGTTGGACACAATAAGGAAGACTACATTTCAATAAATTGTAACAAAAAAAAAGCGTAAGAGTAATAGACCGGCTGAGTTAGCTTCATGTGAAGTGATTTTGAAATTTATTGTTAGTAGACTTCTGATTACGTAAAAACCTTCAGAATGATAATAGTAATTATGCAGTATCTTATGTCTCGTTTTCTTTTTTGGGGAAAATTTTTTATTTAACAATTAAAATGTGAAAAACAGTTTTTTTGAGTTCTAGGTAAACCTATTGTTTTTCAATAAAAAAGTTTCAAACAAAAGTTACAAATCGGATAATTTGTTTGTTAGTTATTGCAAAAAAATCTGCTAAAAGGGCTGTTTATTCAATTGTTTATAGACAGTAAAAAAATATATTGCATTAACTTAATACTGTAACTAAAGGAGCCTCTTGTCACATACAATAAATGTTCAAAATTTCAAGTAAAAATATTTAATAGTTTTTTTGCACAATGAATTTATTTTGAACTTTTTATGGTTTTTTTGATTGTTTATTCTCAGCAATCTAGAGGTCGTACGGCGGGTACGCAAATGAAAGATCCAGATTTATACTAACAGTAACAAAAAAGAACGAAATTAATTGTTGATCTTAAATTGTTGAAACAGATAAACAAAATAGCTGAAATTTTAACACACATTTTGAAAAAAAAAATGTGTACGACCACTAGAAGCTGATATAGATTAAAAAAAAAACGCTGCGGAGTTGTTTATTAACATTTAGGGATTATTTAAGTAGGAATTCATAGGGAGATGGTGAAACTATTGTATGTAGTAGTTTCAGCTCAATTATTTCAAAATTGTTGATGTAGCAATAGTTTAAAGTTGCACCTACTCCGAGAATCACAAAATGGATGATATGTTTTTGTAATCAAATTATTGTTAAACATAGCAATAAACAAATTGTTGCACTTTTATACATTTTATGAATAATTATAATTTTACCGTACTTATGTGTTTTTCAAATTGCGAAAAAATTGTCACAGTGATCAATAGTATACTATTAATTACGAATATTAAAAATTAGATTGATTTTTAATATACCGTTAATATTTATCGAGCTAGAGCATGAAACAAATAGCAGTATTTGTTGATACCATTATTATGTCTCGAGATGCAGAATAAACTTCATTTGAAGACTATTTTGTATGCGATTATCCAATTGAGAACTCTTGTAATATTAATTTCAAACATTATGAAAGTAATAGGGAAGAAAATAATTATAATTATGATAATAATGTTGATGTTGATGATGATGATAATTATGTCAATGGTGAGAGTGATGACGATGATGAGAGTAATAATGATGATGATGATTAGGGTGATAGTGATGAAATGAAACAGATAAGGGTGTCGAAAATTATTAGACTTTTCGTGCTTAATAATCAAACCTAAAAAACTAATTTTGGAACTCCCCTGTGTGCTTAAAACAGAAGCCTATTCAGTGGAAAAAACCCAAATACGTGTCATAGACGTTTTTTTGTTCGCGAATGAATCATTGGAAAAAAACAATTTGTAAAGTAAAAATAGGAAATTTCGATCCTAACGAAGACTGTTGGAAATAAATTAGATTAAATTTTTTGCGTTTTAAAACTTGGTTATTCGCGTTTAATAAAAATAAACTAATTTTTTAAAATTCTAATAGTTGTAAAGGAAATTAATTGTTTCCTATTTTTTTTAATAATTACTATTTTAAAAATATTGGATCATAATTAAATTAGAATTTCATTTATTTTTTCCAAATCTAAATTAAATAAAAATATATTAAAACTTTTCGATTTTGATTTAAATAATTAAACTTAGAAAAGAGTTTTATTTTTATTTCTATTTTTTCTGTTTTTCGTAAAGGAAATTAATTTTTTCCTATTTTTTTTATAATTATAATTTTAAAAATATTGGCTGTCATAATTAAATTGAAATTTCGTTTATTTTTTCAAAAATTAAATTAAATAAAAACATATTAGAATTTTTCGATTTTGCTTTAAATAATTAAACTTAGAAAAGAGTTTTATTTTTATTTCTATTTTTTCGTTATTCTATAAGCTTCAACTTGGTACATATTTTACACTGGAATTTTTCTATTAAAAAATACTAAATCAATTAAACCTTTATAACCGGTAGTTCAAGAAAATTATTAAACTTAAAAATAACTTTTTAAAAAAAAGTTAAATTAACCATTTTGTTAAGAATTGTCAAAAATAATAGAGCTCTGCGACACACTGAACTCTGATTTTTTAAAACAGGAAATCATAAACAATAAACAAATAAACAAAACAAAAATAGTGTAAAAGTGATGACAGACTTTGTTGAAAAGAAAAGAACATTTTATTTTTCTACAAAAATTAAAAAATTATAAGTGTATATTGTACTTAAAACATAATATACAAATTTAATTTTAATGATTAGTTTTAATAATTAAAAAACTTTGTAAACTACTAACAAATATTATTATATTGTAAAAATCCAGTGGAACGCCACTTGATCTTTGAAATTATATTGTAAGCGGCAGAACGAGGGAGAGGTTTTTTTCAAAATTTTAAATTAAACAATTTATTTTAGCTAAATAATAATTTTTCTAAATTTTTTAAAATTTAAACAAAAATAAAACAAAACGCCTATTTAGCTAATTTAGTCTTCAACTAATGAGCAAGACAAAAAGACATAGTAAATTTTCGGACTTGTAACAATATCTCCAACTTTGTTAGAGTTTAAATAAATAAATACTGACTGACAAAGAAATAATTAATAAGTCCACCGCCAGTAGTGACATCTTGCCTGATTACATCCCAGAATATTCTGAAAATCAAATTAAATAAAAATAAATAAAATAACTTCTTTCTTTAAAATGTCCACTCCCAAAAGATTTTATTCCATGTCCAACGAAACGGGAGTCTATCCGAGTCATCCGGGAGGTTATGAAGGGTCCTCTGCGGCCGGGAGACCGGTCACCGATATTATGGGCACATCGAACAAGACGTACAAAGACAAAAATTTGACAAAGACATTTCCACACAGAAAATATGAATCATCAGTTTCTTTCGGATCTGTAAAAGGTTAATTAATTTTTTCAACTCTATCTCATTAGTTGATAAGGGTCTTAGAGATTGTAGTAGTGTTCCTGTCTTCATTCCCAACGCTATTACTGATGTATGTAAGAGCAGAGGAGCGTCGCGTGTCCCCAACCTAAATCAAATATTGTCCCCTGATGCACGATTCAATTGATATGGGGATAACTCGGTTGACGCGGAAACTCAGGTAAATTTGTCCATAGACACGAAACCTATTACGACAGACCGTGCGAAGACGCGTTTGGACGACATGGTGTCCCTGGTGGGGATACAGTCCCTGAGGAATCGGGTCGAAACATCGAAAGACGAATATTTTTCCGAATCCAGCGATTCCGATGGATATGACAGCGTAATAGAGAGTATAAGGGCTACTAACTACCTGGATAGCACGGAAGAAAATTTTCCCACTTCACAAATACTGACCGGAGCTGAAATACGCCCGGCGAACCCAAAGCAGAATACCTGCTCTTGCCATGCTTGGGCTCAAATGCCTCAGAATAAAATTCCGAATAAAATAAAAACAAAAAGATTGAGAAAACATGTTCCTGAAAATAAAGACAAAATTTGGGGAGCAGAAATGCAACTAAATTTGCAGAATGCTAAAACAATGACACTTCTGGCTCAACAGCCAGAGCGACAAACGCTCACTGCCAAGACGCCATTACGAACGCATTTGGAGGAGAAGATTTTGAGGATCTATATTTGTATCTGTTGACAATGCAATTCAACACTGGGTTTCCCGACATACTGTTAGTTGCATGTATTAATATAGTTACGGTAATAGTAGAAGTATCATTTAGAAGTTCTAATGTTTTTAACAAGCATAGTTAAACGTGTAGCTAATTATTCAGTTTAATATTTATATTGTGTTACAATAAACAAGTTTATGTTTTTCATTGAATGTGTTTTCTTGCGTAGCTCTGATCTATAGTATCTACAAGATATTGAAAATTGGATTAAAGAGAACAATCTAGCCCCGACAGAAAAGCGCGCGTATGGTATGAGCCATATAAGCCATACATACGAGATGATTTCGCAAAGAAATCGATTGACAGGTTTTCCAGCGTAGAAAACATTGCAGTTTTAAAGACAGAATTATAAGGAATCAAACAAAAAATCACATGAGAGCGTGGAAACTTTTATACTCCACAAGCACGCTCTGTGTATGCGACTAGATCCAACTGGAGATATGGATTCGTTCTTATCCACATTGTTAACTCAACCTTAACCTTGAGTAAGATCCCGATTAAGAGGAATAGACATTCTTTCTCTGGAACGACTTACCACTCTAGCAAGAATAATAGAAAATGATATAAAAGAAGAATAAGTCCACCTCGAGTAGTGACATCTTGCTTGATTACATCCCAAAATATTCTGAAGATCAGATTAAATAAAAATAAATAAAATAACCTTCTTCTTTAAAATGTTCATTCCTAAAAGACTTCAGTCTGTGTCCAATGAGGCGGGTGGCTCCCGCCAAGTCACCCGGGAGGTTATGGAGGGTCCTCTGCGGACGGGAGACCGGTGGCCGATATTATGGGCACACCGGACAAGACGTACAAAGACAAAAATTTGACAAAGACATTTTCTTTTTACCTCATTAGTTGATAAGGAGAGATAGTAGTAGTGTTCATGTCTTCATTTCTAACGCTGATTACTAATGTAGGCAAGAGCAGAGGATCGTCGCGTGTCCACAACCTAAATCAAATATTATCCTCTGACGTACGATTAAATCAATATAGGGATAAATCGGTTAACGCGGAAAGTCGGGTAAATTTAATACAAAGTCTGCATCCTGATGATGTCCATAGACAGCGCGAGGATGCGTTCGGACAACATAAGCGTAGTTTTTAAGGCATTGCATTTGAGAATGTGACAGTGTCACGAAACCGCAGTCTCGCCAACTAAATAATAAAAGTGATAAGTCTACCAAACAAAAAAAAATTGTTTAGAAAATCAAAAACAATTCAAACGACAAAGTTCGCATTCTTTATTGACCACATATATATTGAAGACGGCAACAGCGCTTTTCCGTCTCGCCATTGCGAATTAAAAACGTTGGGAATGGAGAGATAGACTTATAGGGACTTATTTACATTTATCCTTTAATGTTGAGATCATGCTCAGTAAAATATGTATATGGTTTTAGACCTTTCTGTGTTGAGTTTTCATGTTATTTTAAAATATTATTATATTAATGTAGATAAACATGATGTATATCTTACTGACAGCTCTGTAAAAATTTATCTTCCTCATAGGTGTGTAATAACAATGAATAAGAGTGAATTTAAAAGTAAAGGGTGTTCCAATAAGAGGTGTCATTTTGAAAAGCCCGCTATTTCGGTAGATGTCACTTTTGAAGCTGTAAGTTTTTGACGTTTGACAAGTAGAAACTACGCCATAAATAAAGATGGAACGATACACGCTTCAACAACGCATTGAAATTATTAAAATTCACTATAAAAATGGTGAAATTTTGGCAGAGACGGTTCGTAAAACTCGGAACATTTTTGGGTCGTCATGAAGCACCTTGTCGGAGCGCAATAAAGAAATTGGTGAAAAAATTCGAGCTGTTGGGACAAGTTAGTTATGTGAAGAAGAAAACCCGTGCACGTCGCTCAAGAACAGCCGAGAATATTGCTGCTGTAGCCGAAAGTGTTGAAGAAAACCCAGGTTTGTCCATTCCTCGTCGTTCTTTGGAATTAGGGATTCCACAAACGTCATTACACCGTATTTTGCATAAAGATTTGGGTCTTAAGGCTTATAAAGTTCAGTTAACGCAAGAACTCAAGCCGGGCGATCATCAACAACGTCGTGCCTTTGCTGATTGGGTTCTTGAAATGCATGAAAATGATCCGGAATTCCATCGAAAAATAATCTTCAGTGATGAGGCCCATTTCCACCTCGGTGGCTTCGTCAACAAACAAAATTGTCGCATCTGGGGCTCGGAAAACCCAAGAGTTATTGTTGAAAAGCCTCTCTATCCTGAACGTGTGACTGTTTGGTGCGGTTTATGGTCCGGCGGGGTCATTGGACCTTACTTTTTCGAAAATGAGGCTGGAGCAACAGTTACGGTGAATGGATTGCGCTATCGAGAGATGATTAATGATTTTTTATGGCCGGAATTGGATGGTATTTATCTGGACCACGTTTACTTTCAACAAGACGGCGCTACGTGCCACACAAGCAACGAAACCATTGATCTTTTACGGGAAAAGTTTCCGGGCCGTGTTATCTCTCGAAGAGGTGATCACAATTGGCCACCGAGATCTTATGATGTGACACCTTGCGATTTCTTCCTTTGGGGCCACGTGAAAGACAAGGTCTACGCCAACAGCCCAGCGTCGATTCAAGACCTCAAAGATGGAATTCGTGAGGCTATCGAGGACATAGGGCAGCCACTTTGCGATTTGGTTATGGAAAATTTCATGAAAAGGATATGGTCCTGTAGGCATGGTCGTGGTGGTCATTTGGCTGATGTTATTTTCCATCATTAACGGCATACCTTCCTCTTTATAATGTAATAAATATCCGATCATTTATCTTAAAAAATGGCATTTTTCTTTGAATATCAAAATAACACCTCTTATTGGAAAACCCTTTATATATATTTTTATTTAAAACGCTTTTTTGGATATTTTCTGAACATTCCTTCACGGGAATTCTATCGTATATTTTACTTTATTTGAAGAATTAACCCTATAAAATAAGAAGCCGGAAATACTTGGTACTCTTTTATCTAGCAAATAATCCATTTGGTTTCATTAATTCTTGACAAAATGGCGTAAAAATTAAATAAATATTTCTTTCCTTAAAGTTTCAAAATTCGAGCATTTTAAGCCGGTTTTCGGGAAGAAAATAGAGCTTCATCAGACTTTGTTTCCAAGGAAAATATAATAATCAAAAATGAATAAATAATTTATCAACGTAAATCCATTTTATTAGCACTTAAATATTCTATAATTGTATGAACGAAAAATATTGTCAGGAGTTGTTGCCTTAAGTACTATTGTTTTAATATTATATAAACGTTCAAATAATTGATTGTTAAAAAGATTTCCGCAACAATAACATAATAAAAAAAATGAATCAGTTGATTATGAACTTTTAATCAAGATCGTTTGATACTTCAGATATTAATTTTAAATTTCAGATAAAATAGAAATATTTGCAAAAACAATACTAAAAATATTTTAAAATCTTTTGATATCACAAAGCAAATATACTTTATATTTTGTTAAGTGCTAAGAACAAAGTAACCCCGTTTTACTATTTAGACTTGAGAAGCGGAAAAATAATAAAAAGATTTAACTGTAATAGGCTTCTTAGCCTATCTGAAGAGTTCTACAAGAACGAAACACTGAATACTGTCCTGGTGTTTACCAGGCCGTGAGCGATGCAATCGCGTCGTCAGCACCGTTAGTCCTGCGAATTTGCCTGAGGCCATGAGGTACATTCGTACCGGTAGCGTTTTGGTAAACACCATGGCAGAATTCAGTGTTCCGCTCTTGTAGAACTCTTCAGATAGGCTAAGAACCCTATTACACTTACATTTCATAAAGAGATGTCAAGGAGAGTTGAGTCATTAGCACGGTAGCACTGTGTGGAACTGTGATGGGACAAATATTCTGCTAAAATAATTAATTATATAATCACTATGTGGATAGATTTTTTCCTTGACAAAGTCTAATTTAACAGTCTTATAGTTTTAATACTAGGTTGACCATTTGATAATTGTCAATTTGAAGCTATTATTATCAACTTGGATTAGTTTTAAAGTGAGTGAGTGAGTGAGAGAGAGAGAGAGAGAGTCTTTGAGGAATGCAATTACATTATTACAGTTCTGATAAGAGGGGAGAGTTCTAATTTCTTTACCATATATTTGACGAAAAGGTATTGATCATATTTTTTACATGAGGTCATGATGTGATTGATCGTTAAGGAGGTTTGACCGATGCGGAGCGGTCCATATGGGTTATACACCCTATACGGTACGAAATATTGCGATCAAAATACTTGACATATTAAAAGTTTTACTTTGGGATATATACATATATATATATATATATATATATATATATATATATATATATATATATATAGTTAATTTTTAAAATTATTTTCATATTATACAGGATGCTCTGAAAGTATCAAAGTTGTGTTGTTCTAAATGGAACCCCCTGTATAAAATTGCATTTTTGGATTCTCCGATTAAGATATGTGTCTATTTTAATAAGGTTTCTAGTACCTAAACCTTAAGGATTTCTAAATATTTGAATTTTGACAAAATCTAACCAAATTTTGTTTCAAATAGTTAAGAAGTATTTGAGTTATGTACTCGAAATTTACAGTGAAGTGTAACAATAAATCATATTTTATATCCCAGTTATAATAAACTTGCTATATTATACAGGGTGTCCAAAAATTGAAACTAATCAAATAAGAACTTTAAGTGGCTATAACTTGAATAATTTAAATAGAACGCTATACTTTTTAACTTACCAGAAAATGTACCTTATAATTACCTATCGAATGATATAAGGGCGTTCTATATATATATATATATATATATATATATATATATATATATATATATATATATATATATATATATATACAGTGAACTCTCTCTTAACGGACACCTCTATTCAATGGACACCTCTTCTATATGGGCAATTTTTGAAACAAAAACCATTCGTATATACCAGTCTGTACTTTTAAACCTCCCTCCAATGGACGCTCTCAACAACGGACACGGACAGTAAATTATTTATAAAAAATAATTCTAACGGACAAATTTGCCTAAATTTTAAATTTTATTAAAGACACATTTTATTTGCGTAAATACCCACAAAATAGGCGGCAGCCAGGTATATTGGTAGGTAATTAGGGTTTTAGGGTTTTCCAAGGAATTTTATTGGTGCACGTGAATTCTATTAAGCACATTTTACTTTATTATGTACGTATTGTTAAAACTGCTGCGGAAAGGATAATATCATTTTAGTTGCATAAACGTTTTGTGACGCGAATAACATGGCTACCAACAAAAGAAAGTTTTTAAGTTTGGCAGAAAAAGTCGATGTAATCCATTATGCGGATACGAATAAGTTAAGTGTTAGACAGTTAGCAGAAAAGTTTGGAATTGGAAAAAGTCAAGCTAGTGAAATTTTAAAACGTAAGAGTGATATAATTAAGCAGTTTTCTGAGAGCGGAAACACCGAAAAGAAAAGGAAATTTTTGATAACTGAGGGTGCTGCATTAGATCAAATTGTTTTCGATTGGTTTTGTAAAGTGCGTTCTAAAAACATTCCTGTTTCTGGTAAAATTATTCAAGAAAAAGCATTAGAAGTTGCAACGGAACTAAATTTTGACATGAAGGCTTCCAGCGGATGGCTCGAGAAGTTTTGTAAGCGGCACAATATTTCCTTCAAATCTATATGTGGCGAAGCAGCGGCTGTAGATTTATCAGTGGTTGCTGACTGGAAGAAAAAACTGCTCACTATAATGAAAGAATACTCTCCTCGTGATATTTTTAACGCAGATGAGACGGGACTATTTTTTCGTGCCTTGCCTAACAAAACATATGCTCTGAGAGGAGAAAAATGCACTGGAGGTAAGGCTTCCAAAGACAGACTCACAATTCTGTTTTGCACCAATATGATTGGAAACAAAGAAAAGCCACTGGTAATTGGAAAAAGCAAGAATCCTCGTTGTTTCAAGAACTCCTATGTAGAAAAATTACCTATCGAATGGTATTACAATAAGAAGTCATGGATGACAAGAGAAATCATGACAGATTGGCTAAATAAATTTGACAGAAAAATGCAGAGAGAAAATCGAAAGTACTTTTGTTCCTAGACAATGCTGCGTCTCATCCACAACTTGTATTATGTAATGTTAAATTGATATTTCTGCCGCCTAATACTACATCTGAATGCCAGCCCCTCGATCAGGGGATTATAAAATGTTTCAAAAGCTACTACAGAAAGTTATTGATCCGAAGACTGCTATCGTCGATAGAAGAGTCTGATTCTATAGGGGAACTTGAGAAGTCTATTAACGTTACCAATGCCTTGATTTGGACTGTAACTGCATGGAAGGAAGTACAACCGAAAACTATCAACAATTGCTTTCTTAAAGCTGGATTCGGTACACAGGACAACGTTGAGCCTGAAGAAGATTCGAGGACGATCTGCCACTTTCTGAATTATGGAAAAAAAACAAACACTTTTCCATTGATTTATTAAGTTATACGGAAATTGATGGAACTTTGTTGACTGAAAATCCCGATTTAAGTATTCAAGAGTGTGTACGTGAGTTTCAGGTGAATCAGGTGTTGAAACATTATCTGAAAGTGAAAGTGACGACGAAGAAACGAATACTTCGAATATAAAAGACATTAATGAAGCCTACAAAAAACTAAAAGACATTGAAACATTTTTTGTATTACAGGGAAATTCTAACATTGCACAACAAATCTCCCAAGCTGTAAGTTCAGTAGAAACCCAAATTGTTAAAAATAAATTAAATGGCCTTAAGCAAACCACCCTTGAAAGTTTTTTTTTAAATAACAAATGATTTATGTGCATATTTTAATTACATATACATAGGTTATATACATATTTAGTATTAAAAACTTGTGTTTTTGCTAACTAACATTTAAACATTGACTACATATACGTAATATACATGTTTAAATATTTGAAGTTTATTTATTTTCTCCATTCAACGGACACCTCCATTCAAAGGACACTTTATGCTACACAAGTGCTGTCCATTCAAGAGAGAGTTCACTGTATATAATACGCCAAATAATCGTTTCTGCACCATTTTGAGTTTTTTGAATAGATGTTCTAATGTATCTAGTTGCCTATGGCATTTAGAAACGTCAGATCATTCATTTAATCCGTCAGTTTAGTCTGCAAAGCCTGTTGCTATAATAGCGGTATTATTTTTTGTAACTGTGAAGCTTCGTTTATTGAATTGAATTATTTGAATATTATTGTGTTATTGCTTTGTCAAAATGAAGATTTATCCAAAGGACGAGCGTATTGATATGATTTTTATCCTTGGAGAATGTCATCAAAATTTTTTGTTGGCTCGAATCTATGCTCAAAGTTTCCTGAAAGAAACCATCCTAAACCAGCCATTTTTACGAGACTATTAAACCAATTTCGGAAAGTGGGAATGTCAGTTATAAAAAACCTGTTATAGGAAAACCTGTCACTGAGGATGATGAAAATGTTTTTACTATACTTGGTTCAGTGATCGAAAATTCCAATATTTGATTGACAACCGAACTCAATTCTGCTTGTAGGGTTAGATAAGGTGACAGAAAATGAACTCTTTTTTAACCGACTTCTAAAAGAAGGAGGTTCTCAATTCGTCGACTATGTATTTTTTTTTTATGTATGTACACCGATTACTCCGGAACGGCTGCACCGATTTGAATGAAATTTTTTACGTTATGTAAAGGAAGTTGCTGCGGTGGTCCCATATTTTTTTAGATGAAATTGGTTCAGTAAAATCCAAGATGGCGCTTACAATATGGCGGCCAAAAAAATTAATTTTGTCCGATTTTCTCCAAAATTGGTATGGAGGAATTTTCGGGGTTGTACCCAACGAATCTGAAATTATTTTTCAAAAATTCAAAATGGCTGATCCAATATGGCGGACAAAAATATTTAATTTAGTCCGATTTTCTCCAAAATTGGTATGGGGGCGTTTTCAAGGTGCCACATAACTAGTCTAATATTATTTTTAAAAAATTCAATATGGCGGATCCAATATGGCGGACGAAAAAATCAATTTTGTCCGATTTTCATCAAAATTGGTACGGGGGAATTTTCGGGGTCGCATATGACGAATCTAAAATAATTTTTAAAAAATTCAATATGGCGGATCCAATATGGCGGACGAAAAAATGAATTTTGTCCGATTTTCTCCAAAATTGGTACAGGGGAGTTTTCGGGGCCTCGCATAAAGAATCAGAAATTATTTTTAAAGAATTCAATATGGCGAACAAAAAAAATCAATTTTGTCCGATTTTAACCAAAATTGGTACGGGAGAGTTTTCGGGGTCACACTTGACGAATCTAAAATTATTTTAAAAAAATTTAATATGGTGTATCTAATATGGTGGATAAAAATTAATTTATTTTCTTTAAATATCGATATTGGAAGGTGTTGAGGCCTATATTACCAATCTCAAATTAATTTAAAATTTAAGATAATGGATTTTCTATGACAGACTAAATATTCGTTTGACCCAATTTGATTGGTATTTGGAAAACTCTAAGAACTAAAGAATTTTTAGTGGTTCACAACTTTGGATAAAATTTGTACTTTTTTGCCACTTTGGAGTCATTGCGAAGTACACTAATTTCGATTAGTTCTTAGTTCAAATAATTTATGAATATCATAATGAATTCTAAAACTAAAAATAGAAAAATAAAATTTTTATAAAAAAATTGAACCGACTTCTAAAAGTGCGTTAAAAAGTGAAAAATAACCATAAATTTTTATATGAAATTGAACTTTTTGAAGTCGGCGCCAAATTATTTGTAAATGAAATAAATAACTACTAATATGTACAAATTATGTAAAAAGCAATTTAAAAAAAAGTATTTTAAATATGTTTATGCAAATCACATTTTGTCAAGCATTAGTTTGGCGCCGACTTCAAAAAGTTCAATTTCATATAAAAATTTATGGTTATTTTTCACTTTTTAGCGCACTTTTAGAAGTCGTTCAATTTTTTTATAAAATTTTATTGATAATGTGTTGTTTAGTGACGAATGTACTTTTCGTAACAATGGTTTCGTGAATAGACACAACTTCCATTACTATTCTGATTCAAATCCGCATGAATGCAGAGTTAAGAGAAACCAGAATAGGTGGTCGGTTAATATATGGGGAAAAATACTGGGTCCGTACTTAATTGGTCCCCATTTTTTTGAAAGACCTTTAAATGATTTGATGTTTCGCAGTTTTTTTTTACACCAATTTCCAGTGTTATTAGAAGATGTCCTTTTAAATATTAGAACAACTATGTGGCTTCAACTGGATGGAGCTCCGCCCCATTATCATCCCGAGGTTCTGTTTTGTGCTATTGTCAATATATTATTACCATTATTGCTGTTGTAGCCTGTTGGACGACTATAAATCGCGTTCCGAATTCTGACATTTGTAAAGATATTCCTGATTATTATTCTTATAGTTGTAAATTACCTGCCATTTTCAAATGCCATTGGCTACTAGATACCTTAGAATATCAATTTAAGAAACACAAAAATGTGCAGAAAACGATTATTTGGCGTATTCTATGAAAATGCGAAGACTTAGCTATAGAACACCCTTATATCATTCGATAGGTATTTAAAAGGTCTATTTTCTGGTAAGTTAAGAAATATAGCATTCTATTTAAATTAATCAAGTTATAGCCACTTAAAGTTCTTATTTGATTAGTTTAATTTTTGGAAACCTGTATAATATAGCAATGTTATTATAATTGGGATATAAAATATGATTTATTGTTACACTTCACTGTAAATTTCGAGTACATAACTGAAATATTTCTTAAATAATATAAAAGTATATAAAATTAGATTAGATTTTGTCGAAATTCAAATTATTTAAAAACCCTTAAGGTTTAAGTACTATAAACCTTATTAAAATAGGCACTTATTTTGATCCGAGAATTCAAAAATGCAATAATATACAGGGGGTTTCATTTTAAAAAAAACACAACTTTGATACTTTCAGAGCTTTTGGACACCCTGTATAATATGAAAATAATTTTAAAAAGTAAACATATTAGACTCACATATATTCCAAAGTAAAACTTTTTGAAAGTCTCGTATTTTGGCCGCAGTATTCCGTGCCGTACAGGATGAATAACCCTCTATACATGCTTTCATAAGAAACAAATAAATAAATAAAGAATTTAAATTTTCGAATTTACGTTTAAACCGTAGCAATATTGCATAACCCTTCTTAACAACCAAAGAGGATAAGCTCCTCATTACCGACCTAAAATGCATGGTTGCCACCAGGCGCGGATCCAAGGGGGGGGCGGTGGGGCGATCGCCCCCCCCCCCCCAAGAGCTTTGAGTTTAGGAAAATAGACCCGATGTTTCCTCTTATACTACAGTTTATTTAAGAACTAGAGAGAGTAATAAATCATTTTTTATCCTTTTTCTCTTCGCAAACTACCTGTGTTCTTTAGTCCGGTGTCTTTAGCAAAATCAGTTAGACACATATATTTTTCATAGGAATGGGTTAGAAATTTTATAATCAAAAATACCTATCTATAATAATGGACTAAAACGTAGCCTTATTCTCTCAAAAAATTCGAAGTTATAATTTAAATACTTACAAAATATCCATTGTCAAAAATACAAAAAGGTAAACATATATAAAAAAATAAATTCGTCCATATAATATTAAAAATATTTTTGGGGCTATCGGTCATTTTATTATTAATTAAAAACATTTTTAGGGTATTTGACGTTTCAGATTATTTATTTCTTAAACCATCTGCAGTATTGCAATTAAACACTAAAAAGGATTCAAATGTAATTACTTTTTTATGTTGTCAATTAAAATTAGACCTACTTATTTTTATTTCTATTGTACTGATATCTTAATTTAATTTACTTTTATTATATGGAAATACCATGGCCCCAAAAAATAAAATAAACATGTTAATTCTACACGTTTAAGAAAAAGACACAAACACAATAATAGAATAATAATAAACTTACGGCTAATTGGAATTAAATATATATAAAATTAAAGAGTTGGACATACTAAAATAAAAATATATAAAAAAACATATAAACAACATTAAACAATAAAATACAACAAAAACAAAAATTTAAATAATAAACTGAGTTTACACTAATTAACACTACGTATATAATTCCTAATCAAAGTGAGTGAAACTATCTTCGCTCAAAATTAATTATAATTGGTTCCTCTATCTCACCGATCATGAGATCGAGTTCTCACATTTCGTTTTATTCTTTTATTATATGAATTTTTTCCAATTTTCCGCAGTAACTTTATTCAAAAAAAATCTTTCAAAGTTTAGTTTAATTACTAATTTTGCATTAATTGTATTATTTCTAGCAACTCTACCTTTTAATTAAGAAAGATATTTACTTCTCCAACGGACAGTTTCCGACTATCTATAGGAACAGATTTTCTATCTGGTTTTCCCAGCAAAAATTAAGTTCTCTGAGCAAATTCCAGAGATCAGTTCTTTTAATTTCAGGTAAATCGCGATTTTCATTGATTTTAGTTAGAATTTTGTAGACGGTTGGGATCTGCTTCTCATAATAAAATGTATATACCACTCCTTTAATTGCAGTTTTCATTTCTTCTTCCAAAGAGGTTTTTCATCTGCTTGTGATCGAATGTGGCTTGGGAGTACTAACAATTCCAGTCGTTTTTTCTCCTTCAGTATTCGGTACATAGTAGATTTTCCAACTCCTGTCATGTTGGAACACATCTCAAAAGAGCTTTTAACATTATTATCTAGATATATAATATATAAAAACAAACGCAAACAAGATAAATCACTAAGAACAAACTGTAAGGTGTACTTTGCTCACTAACAGAAATTAAATTAAACTATCAGAATTTTTATGTTGCAGTAATATAATGAAATATAATTAGATTTAGGGCAGTTCTCAGTTACCAGCGGCACTGGAGCAGGTACGTCGGAGGTTTCGGTAACAGTTTTATTACTCTCTCTAGTTCTTGAATAGAGTATAGGAACGTGTGAACTTGCGATCGCCCCCCCCCTTCCCAAGAGCTTTGAGTTCAGGGAAATAGAACCCGTTCTGTCTTTTATATTAGGAATGAGTAAGCTGCTTGCATTCCCCCCCCCCCCCCCCCCGTTGACAACTTGCCTTTCTTGACATACTGAACTTTTGTGATATCACCCCCCCCCCCCAAAGAGAGAAGCTGGATCCGCCCCTGGTTGCCACCTACTAGCGACCTTTCCTTGAAATAACCCATCACTACTACATTGTCAATACTTCAATATCATTAATAAGATGTTACATGTTTTTATAGAAAAACAAGTACAAAACTACGAACTACAAGGTGACCTAAGTACAATCGTTATTTAAGAGAGGAAAATTTCTGAAACAATGGCTTATTTTTAAAATAATGTTCACAATCCTACATTTATGATACGATAAAATCCTAATTTTTCAATGTTTCTTCGAAATGTGATAACATTGAACTTAGTTGGAAAAAAAAGAAGGAATGCATTGTCCCTATAAAACTCATTATCTGGCCTTGATCTTTCGCAAGTTTAATATATATTTGATAAAATTCGGTTTCAGCTAGTGGTTTTTGTATGCTATTTTAGTTGAGATTTTAATATGAATTTAAAATTATTTCGTTTTTCTTTAGTCTAATGGCACAGAGTATAAGATCGAATTACAAAGAAAGTTTTAATTTGTTAACTTTCCCATTTGCTAATTTAAATTTCTCGTCATTAATAAATTTTGAAATTGCCGCCATTACTTAGGGACTTCTAATGATTTTTGCTAATGCTAACAGAGATGTCAAAAAAGTCTTGAAAATAACGTTTTGTCATTTTACAAAAGATTTTTTATTGAAGATGTCCAATAGTTTATGTTTTAATGTCATAAATTGTAAATATGCTATGAGAAGTTAAATAAAGGTTTTAAAAGTGAAATTATGTTTTCTTCTTCTTCTTCCTCTTGTTATACGCTTACAGCCTATTTTTTCCAACTCAATCATTCATCTCATTTGGTGTTGAAATCCAGGACTCTCTCCATCTTTTAGGTGGTCTACCTATTGGTCTTTTGGTTTCCGGTGTTTCATCTCGGGCGATTCTCGCTATCCTATTTTGCGCCATTCTTCCTACGTGCTCATTCCAGGCTCTTCTGCGCTTCCGTCCCCATCTTACTATATCCTGCATTCCATGTTCCTCGCGTATTGTTGAATTGCGTATGTGATCTCTTAATGTGTATCCCGATATTCTTCTTAGTACTTTCATTTCGGCAGTTCTTAGAATTGATTTTGTTTTTGTGTTGTCAGCTCTCGTCTCTATTGCGTAGGTCATTATCGGTCGAATACAGGTCTTGTAGATTTTTGTTTTTACGTCCTTGCTCATGTATGTGTCGTGCCATATTATATCCGCCAGGCTTCCTGAGATTCTATTTGCCCTATTTACTTGGTTTCTTACTTCTCTTGTTCTGTCTTGGTTTGCGGATATCTCAACTCCTAAGTAATTAAAGGTCATGAGTTCTTCTATTGGTTTGTCATCCACTACTAGTTTGCATCTTAAGGGCACTTTGCTTATTACAATTGACTTAGTTTTATCGATGGATATTTTCATGTTGAATTGTTTGCTTATGGTGTGGAATGCAAATAGAAGTCTTTGGAGATCGTCTTCATTTTCCGAGACTATGACGGCATCATCAGCGTAACATATTATTGTTATTTCCCCGGTATTCATTCTGTACCCTGGTGCCGCTCTTTTGACGTCCTCAATTATTTGGTCCATTACTATGTTAAACAGTTATGTTTTGGTTTATGGAATTGTCTTTCCACACGGACCAGTTTTTGTGTAGTGCAAACTTTTATATAGTCAGATCAAAGACATGGCGTAGCTAGGAAGATTTCCTAGGAGGAGGGGAGGGGGAGCAGTCAGTCAGTAAAAAACCATTTCCTCAAGGTGAAAACATTATATTTCTTCAATATTGTCAATTTTTTTTAGGGTGGGCAATGAGTTTTGTAGTGTGGGCACTGCCTTAACTACGCCTAAGATCAAGGATAAGAATCTAGATTAACGTTCTGGTAATAATAAGTTTGTCGCCATTGACTACGAAGAATTAATATAAAGCCGTAAAAACCCGTAATAATAAAATTAACCTGTTCTAAAAATAACAAATATAATTTAAAAATTTTGTTGCATATAAGTTGTTTCGCAGAACTGAAGTGTTTATTTTTTTGAAAGATAAATACTTAAATACATAAAGAACGAAAAACCCACTTACTCCCTAACAACATTTGAACCTCACCGTCCAATAGTAACAGACATGTACAATCTCGCTATCCATTGTAAAATCAAGAACATACATATATCATTCATTTGGATACAAAGTCATGTTGGAATATATAGAAATGAACGTGCTGATCTCCTAGCAAAATTGTCTATACAAAATCAAAATGATTCAAACTATATTCTATATCATAAAGATCTAATTCCCCTAATAAACATTACGATGCATAATCTCTCCCAAATAGACTGGAACATGCTGGAAAAGAATAATAAGCGTCAGAGTCTTTCAAAATTACCCAATACACTTATGTTTCCAAATTTATTACGTAAAGAGCAAATAATAGCGTGTCGTCTCATAATAAGACATACAAAATTGACACATTACTTATTAATAAATGAGGAGCATCCTAAATGTCCAAAATGTAACGACTTTCTCACTGTTACGCACATCTTTTACGTAGTTCACTTGTCATGAATCCAATAAATCTTAATAAATTAACAGCATTCCTTAAAGAGATAAATCTATACAAGGACATATAAATATTCTATAACAAAATAACACAATTAAACATTTTATTTACATACATAAAAATAAATACTTTCGTTAGCGAAATAGTTGTTAAAATACACTGAAGGAACCAAATGGTCATAAAGACCGAAGCATCTAAAACAAAATTCTCTCTCCCTCTCTCTCTCTCTTTTTTAGACATTATTCTGAAAAAAACTAGCATTAAAAATTGCTTATATTTGAAATATAAACATATAGCCACAATAAATGTAAAATGTTTATAAACTATTGTAAGTAAGAATACTAATATTAAAAACAAAAATGATATTTCTTTTTATCATATATCATTCGAATACAAAATTAGAATTTCTTTTAATTTTATTGAATAATGTTCTAATTAAAATTATTATTTTAATTTGGATATGAACTTTTCTTCTATCAAAACATTGTAAAATTTTTTAGGTAAATAAAATACTCTGGTGTTAATTTATTACTGAAATTACTAGATTTTATTTCTACTTTATTGAATATTTATACTTGAAATTTTGCATACTTGTATGCAATAAGAGGTTCCTCTCGCTGTAGTATCAAGTTAATGCAATATATTTTTCTATTGTTTTTTAACAATTTAAAAAAATAGCCATTTTAGAAGGTTTTTTTGCAATAACTAACAAACAAATTATCCGATTAGATGAACTTCAGCTACTTTTGTAGCTATTTTCAAAGCGCACAACTTTTATTTGAAACTTTATTACCGAAAAACAATAGTTTTTTCTGGAATTCGAAAACACTATTTTTTCAGATCTTAATTGTTAAATGAAAAATTTTACCCAACAAAGAAAATGAGGCATAAGATACTACATAATTATTATTATCATTCTGAAGGTTTCTACGTAGTCAGAAGGCTACTAACAATAAATTTTTCCAGTTGCTAATTCCGCCGGTCTACAAATACCAGACGAAATGTTTAGTGTCCGTCGCACTGCTTTTAATATGGCACAAATATTTCCCATTTTAGCCAGATAAATTAAACTAGAAAAAAATATTTGATTCTAAGATTTATTCAAATACCAGTCTAGAATGAAATAGGACCGATTAAAATTTTATTACCTCATAGCAAATTTCTCTATCTTGAATTTTAAAAATTAATTTTAGATTTATAATTTACACCTCCAGAATCCCCCAATACTGATTTTGAAAGAACTGGAAACATGTACATTTTTAGTCTGACATATTTGATCCAGCATATTGGTTTTGAAAAAATTAATTTTAAAACCGTAATGTACTCTCCCCAATTTTGGAAAACTATAATTTTAAAATTTTAATTTACGCTTTCAAAAGCCCATTATCAATTTTGGACAAAATCGGAAAAATGTAAAATTTTTAGTCTTCCATATTGAATTAATCGAAAATTATTTGTAACTTTTAATCTACCTCCTCCAATTTTGGATAAAATAAAGGAATGTTAAATTTTTAATCTGCCGTATTGAATTTTTGAAAAATAATTTTAAATTCGTACTTTATTCCCTCAAAAATGAAATTATCGTGTTGGATCCGCCATATTGAATTTTGTAAAAATAATTTTAGATTCGTTATATGCAAGCCCGAAAATTTATTCAAAAACTTTTTCTTTTTACAAATCGGTGAAAATATAAGTATTAAAATCATATTTTGCATTTCCAAAAACTCAAATATATCACTTGTTAAATCTAAAAACATGGAAAGTATGCTGTTTCACATCCAGAAAATCTCATAAATATAAATATTATTATAGACATGATGAATGATTTTGGAAAAATACTCCACGATGTTTTTACGCACCTACTTTATACAAAATAAATCTTATTTCCGCAAAAAATTAATGTTTTGAATGAAAAATTGACCTTTTTAAAATACAATTTAAATTTCGCACTAAAACGCTAGAATAGTAATGGCGTCCGTCTGTGACGTCACCCTTGTGATAATCATGAATTCCAATGTGTATCGATGGTGTGCAGTTCCTCGATATAATAATACGTCGATAAAAACTCGGAATAAGTTATTTATTAACGTGCCAATGAAGAAAAATTTCAGAAATACGTGGCTAAATCTTGCAAGGCGAGACTCAGCTTCTGTATATATTAATTCAGAATTTATTTCTGCGAAGATCATTTTGATGTAAGTATTTATTTTATACAGGGTGATTCAAAAATCGATCACGAAACTTAAGGGGGTGATTCTACTTGACAAAATAAGGGTAGAGCTTCATATAATTTTTTTTCAAAATGTCATTCGTTTTCGAGTTACAAGCCGTCCAAGTTCAAGTTTTTATTTTTTGTTTTTTGAATTACTCGCTTACAGGAAAACCGATTTGACTAATATTTGAAAGATAGGCTAAGTCTTCTGCGCTTCATCATTTTAGTAACAATTCACATTGATTGTTTGCCGCTAGAGGGCACTTTACCTACATTGAAAATTGTTTTTTGTCATAATTTTTTAGTGTTGACAGCTACAGTAGTTTTTGGCATAATTTCTGAAAGACTGATGCCAGGCCTTTAAAAAAGGTGCTCTTTATTTACATCGCTAAACCCAACGGTTTAGACGTAAATCACCCTTAAAAATTAAGTGGTAAATTTACTTTTCTCATTTCATTACCACCAGCTACCAGGTAAATAGCTATCAAAGTATACTAGAGCTGTCAGTTTAACATCAAATAAATTCGCTTTTTAAACTATTTAATTTATAATCTTAAAATAACTAATAATGGCTAATCAGTAAATATTCATATTATGGATTATTGCGATATACATTTAATTGATAAAAATTAATGAAACAGTACTAAACAAACTAAAAAAGATTCTCAAAATGTCCCCCATTTTCTTCCATACATTTCCTAACACTCTTCAAAAAATGGCGCCTAACTCGATGAAAAATTTCTGGTGTTTCTTTAATAATTTGGCACTTTTCGATTATCCTGAAGCGAAGATCCTCGACGTTGATTACTGGAATATCGTACACCAATTGTTTCAAATGACCCCAAAAGAAAAAATCCATAGGATTAAGGTCTGGTGACCTCGCTGCCCATGCCAATGGTCCACTTCGTCCTATCCATCGCTCAGGATACGTTGCATTCAAATACTGTCGGACACGTATACTAAAGTGGGGCGGAGCTCCGTCTTGGAGGATCCACATGTTGGCCCTTACTTCCAATGGCACATCTTCCAGATACAATGGGAGACGATTTTGGATAAAATCTAAGTATACATCACCAGTTAATGGGCCATTAAAGAAATGAGGACCAATAAGGTAATCTCCTATTATCCCTGCCCACACATTTAGTGAAAATCTACGCTGATGTTTCGTTTCTACCACATTGTTTGGGTTCTCGTAAGCATATGTGTGGATGTTGTGTAGATTTGTTATGCCATCACGAGTGAAACCAGCTTCGTCAGTGAATAATATGACGCCAATTAATCGATTATCGTGTTCATACTTAGCTAGGATCTGATTGCACATTTCCAACCGTCTCGGCCGATCATCGTCATAAAGAGCCTGCACCTTTTTTGAATGAAACGGGTAGAGTTGTTCTTCTCTTAGTATCCTCCATGAACTAGCCTGACAGAGCCGCACTTCATTCCAAATTTTTCTAGTACTAATACCTGGATTATCTTCAATAATTTCAAGCACTCTTTCTTCTTGTTGCACGTTTCTAGCAGTTCTAGGTCTTCCCCTATTTCCATTATAACTTTTAAAGGAACCACATTCCGCAAGCCTCCTGTGCACACTGGAAAATGTTTGAGCATTTGGGATATTTCTTTCCGGATAACTCTCCATATAATATCTTCTTGCCAACTCTGCATTACCATTTGCTTTTCCATAACAAAAATGGATATCACAATATTCGATATTTGAATATTGGTGATTAGCCATTATTAGTTATTTTAAGATTATAAATTAAATAGTTTAAAAAGCGAATTTATTTGATGTTAAACTGACAGCTCTAGTATACTTTGATAGCTATTTACCTGGTAGCTGGTGGTAATGAAATGAGAAAAGTAAATTTACCACTTAATTTTTAAGGGTGATTTACATCTAAACCGTTGGGTTTAGCGATGTAAATAAAGAGCACCTTTTTTAAAGGCCTGGCATCAGTCTTTCAGAAATTATGCCAAAAACTACTGTAGCTGTCAACACTAAAAAATTATGACAAAAAACAATTTTCAATGTAGGTAAAGTGCCCTCTAGCGGCAAACAATCAATGTGAATTGTTACTAAAATGATGAAGCGCAGAAGACTTAGCCTATCTTTCAAATATTAGTCAAATCGGTTTTCCTGTAAGCGAGTAATTCAAAAAACAAAAAATAAAAACTTGAACTTGGACGGCTTGTAACTCGAAAACGAATGACATTTTGAAAAAAAATTATATGAAGCTCTACCCTTATTTTGTCAAGTAGAATCACCCCCTTAAGTTTCCTGATCGATTTTTGAATCACCCTGTATAAATAAGTGGCGAAGCTCGCAAACAAAATATATGAAGGTAAATATTTGTCAATAACATTGTCAATCCCGTTTGAGGTTAGGTTTAATTTCTTTATTACAGTATTATATTTAAAGTTCCTAACTAAAAGCTTTTTTTTCAGTTACCAAATGATATGGAAAATTATATACTACCATGTAATGGATGCAGTTTTACAAGAGCGCATGAAGTCAGGGTGTATACCCACAAGATTTCAATGCTAACCAGGCAGAAACAAACCAACTTATGACACCGCTGAGCATCCCTATGCTCTCAAAAAACAAAGAAGGTGTCTAATTGAAGAAAGTGAGAAAGATGTAGCACAAACAAAAACACCTACAGAACATTTAGAACTCGCAGGTACTTCATCAGAAAGTTCAGGTACGTACTCATTGCTCTTTTATTCCGGTAACTTGTTTTATTGAATTCAAGAGTATATCTTTTCTGTTTGCCAGTTTAATCAAAACATCATAGGTAGTTATGATTCCAAACCATCTTTGTGATACCTATGCCTGTCTGGCCTACCTATTATTATTATTATATTATTATTATAGTCTGTTGCAAAAATTATAGTACATAATAATGTGTTAATAGTTACAGTTTGTTCACAAGTACTTATTTTCATTTTTTAGTTTTGCACAATTGAAGATCTAGATGCACCTACCACCTTGCCAAAATCAGCTGATAAATCAGTACAAGTTTATATATTATACAAATTTAGAAGTAAAACTGTCCAGACTGAAGTTAAAACACTGCACCAGTTAACCTCGCTCCCAGCATCAAGTGTCGATTCTTGGCAAATTTGAGCTATTGGCCTTGATAAATCCTTATTCCATGACGTTGTTGTACTTATGGAAGCACGAAACTGGCACACTTGATAGTTTTATCCACAAAATATCTGATTAACGATGCAAATAAAGACAAATTCGAGCGATAAAGGCGATAAAAAATGATGGCTGATGTGATGTTTATGAAAGCGTGAGGTCACGCGCATCTGATTGGTGTTCGATCTAATATGGCCGATTTCTATGTTTTGTGTTTTTATTTTTACTAAAATAAATATAATATCGCTTATAATCTAAAAATAAGTGTATTTTTAAAATCTGTTTATCTTATATAGTTACTTCAAATCATAATTTCAGTAATTCTTCGTTATAGTCATCATGCCTATTATCTGATTCATCGCGATATTTCAGTAGTGGACTTAAATTAATATAAAAGAAGGGATAAAAAAAACTTGTAGTTTAGATTAACTGTCCAACACGGCAACACTGCATTATATTATTTCTTGCCATTTTACCACTTCTTACTATAAATATCTTCTATGAGTGACTTTGATTTAATTCAAATCCGTCCATAAGAGAAAAACGTTTTGGTATGTTTTATCTATGATTTATTTAATAGAGTTAAGGGAATCTGCAATTATGAGCCATTTCGTATTGGTGGTGTTTAAGCAGTATTGTATGGCTTTGAGAATTGTGAACAGCTAAGCGGTAAGGATAGAGGTTGACTCTGGAAGGGAGTAAACCATTTCGGTGTTTTTGATGAGTATGATGCGCCAAGTGATTTGAGTTTTTTTGGAACCAGCAGTAAACATTTGTTCGTGGTTGTTGTTTTTTGTTTCTATAATTTGTTCGTAAAATAATTGAATCAGTATAAAAGTTACTCCTTTTTTATTTAATAGGGGGAAGTTCCTAGTTATAGTTAATAGGAGGTGACTCTAAAGAGGGAACAAGTAGATGTTTACATCATCAGGAGGGAGGATTATAGATAGCCTATTTGTGATTTCCGCAAAATTAGTATGAATGACTGGGGGCATTTATTCGAAGGTGTATAAGTGTTGAGTGATTTCAAGAATAGTTTATAATGTCGGACGTAGGGTCGGAAGTGGAGTGAGCTCACATAATTAATGATGAGTTGTGTTCGTCTATGTTCTCTATTCAGATTTACAGTATAGGCTGTTGGTAGGGCTAATATGAAATGCACCTAAAGCCTTATATCTTTGTTGTGTATAGGGTTCAATTTTTTGAAGTATGAGATAGGGACTGATGAGTAGATTATGCTTCCATAGTCTATTTTAGATGAAACTAGGGATTTGTATATTTTTAGTAGAGATGCTCTGTCAGATTCCTATTTGGCATGTGTTAGCATTTGGATAATATTTAGACTTCAGGAGCATTTCAATTTTATGTATTGAATATGAGCATTTCAACTGAGACGCGTGTTTAATATCAGTCCAAGAAAAGTTAAGAGTTATGTTCTGTGAATTCACATTTTGTTTGAGGTTAATGTTACATTTCGTTTTACGGTAGAAATGTAGCAAGGCTGCTTTAGAAGGATATAAAGACAGGCCAATGGAGTAAGATCAGGGGAGAAAGTTCTTTAGGGTTAGTTGAAGGAGTGTTGTGTGTCAGTGGAGTGGTACAGTAAGATGTCATCTGCTAAAGGTGGATTGTTGGGAATATGATTTCAAATGATGTTTATAGCTATTAGGAAGAGTGTAGGCTGATGGGAAATTCTTGGGGAATGCTGCTGTTTTGCGGGAGATAATTCAAGAGAGAACCACGAACACTTATTTTGTAAGTGCGGAGAAACCCAATTCTAAGAGGGTGTTGAGGACACATTCATGTTTATCGTTATGAAATGTTTTGGTCATATCTAGCAAGAGAGCTGTGGTGTGAGAGTTTTGGTTATAAGAATTGTGGATGTCTATGCCCAATACTACAAGGCGGTCTGTTGTTGACTTGTGTTACCTAAAACTCATTTCCTCTGGAATAAAGAGTTTTTGCTTTTCTAAATACCAGGTTAATCTAAAGTTTATTATTTTTCCTTCGAACGTACTTCTGTAGAATTATCATAACGTCAGAATTAGGACCCCGTTGTTTGAACGCTGAATAACGTAATAATATTTTTATTTATATTTGAAATAGTGTTGATAGACAGTAGATATTTCATTTCTTGGTACACACATACCAATTTTATGCTATATTTTTCGAATTGCATTATTTAAACGAGTGTTATATGATAATTAGTAAATCAATTCTAGAATACATAAAAGTACGAATTTATGGTTGCCTAAATTATTATTATTGTTATTTTGAATCTGTAAACAATATTTACTTATAAAAATAACTTTTTAAATCCTCTTTTTGTTAGTATTAATTGCAAACTTTGCATTTATAGTAGTTTCTTACACTTAAAAACACTGAAAAGAGTCACGACAAGCAATTAAACTGAAAGAAAAGATAAGTAAAAATGTTTAAATCTGTCAAACATCAAAAAAGCCTCTCCCCCACCGACCATGAATAACGTTTAAACAAATCTATTGTTGTTTAAATTTATAGGGTATGATCGAAGATCATTTCTATGACTTTGCTGAAGTGACTCGTCAGGGCTATAGGTCTATAGCTATCTGCTTATGTTCTGGGCTTTTTAGGTTTTTGAGAATAGCATTTCTCTCTTGTATGGAAACTGGCCATTGCTCCATGTGATAGTGTAAAGTTCAAGCAGAGAGATTAAGCCAAATTTGGAAAGTTGCTTGATAATCATGTTTTTTTCTTTCTAACTATGTGTTGTTATTTGGCATCTTTTTGTCAATATGTGTAGGGAAGGTATTTGACACAGTTAGACACTGTCAAATTTTAAAAGCTTTGACATTGATGTGCCTCAAATTTTTGTCAGCGTCTTGAAATCATATTTGTGTAAACGTGAACAATATGTTGAAATTAAAAGATATAAATTTGCAACCTACACCAATACGTCAGGAATTCCGCAGGGCTCCAATTTGGGACCATTACTTTTTATAATAGCAATAAATGGTATTGTAAATATCTCTGAAAATTTTGAAACTTTGTTACTTGCCGACGATTTTAAACTGGTTCTAGAGATTAACTCTGAAACCGACTGTGATACATTGCAATCTGACATCTATGATATAGCAGACTGGTGTGATACTAATGATTTTAAATTAAATGTTAGTAAGTGTTCCTGTAGGTCTTTTACCTTGAATAGACGCATTATCTCATATAATCATAAAATTGGGAATCCGACTCTATCTTTCTCTGATCATATTGTTACGGTCCAGAAGCACGCACTTATAAAGTATATGTACTGATCGTCAAATAAACAGAAAATATCCGGGCCATGCTATGCGCCATTTTGGGCAAGGTGAACTTATAATAACAGTGAATACGCTGTCGCCACTGAAAAATTATAACGACTAAATGTAATCGTTTACCTCCCACTGACAGGTTTGAAGCAATTTGCATACCTTTCCCAAATTTCATCGACATAAGTAGTTGAACGAAACGAATGGTAGAAAGAGATAAAATGAGAGTATTACGTTATAACCTTACCCAACTTATCCAATTTGTGTCAATTTATTGTTATGTGTGGACGTCTGTCATACTATTGGTCGGTCGTAAAAATAAATTAAAAACTTTTATTATATTTTTGATTGTTAAAAATAACTAGTCCTTAAAAAAAGCAATATGTTGACGAACCGTTTCTTCAAAACGATTTATTTTTTGAAAAAATAGTTGAAATGTTAATTAGGTAGTACCCCGTTATTTTCAGTATTTCCTTAGAAAGTTGAATGTTTCGCAAATTTCAAGTAAATTTGAGATTATAGACACAAAATTATTACACTAAATTCTGTTCATATCTCAATAGTATGAGCGTGCTGTTTAAAAATTGTTTTTCTACGGCTAGTTCTAATTATGGATTTAACATAATCACTTGTGTCCCTATATCCCCAAAAGGTCGAGTATCTTACTTTGAAACAATTAAGTGTAACATAATTGTTTTCATCAACACAACTTATAAAAAATTTGAGAAGTAACAATTTGTAAGATATTTAAAACTTTTATTCAAATAAGTAACATTCAATTTTATATTCAAATAATGTTAAATGCAACATTTTACTTCCTTAGACTGTGTTAAACACTATACTACACTACAACTAAATAAATATTATTGATTATAATTTATTAGGATATATAAATTTGAACCCTACAAGCCAACAAACGAGGTCTTTCAGAATATGAAGCTTATTTATAGCACGTTTGGTCTTCAAGTCCCTACAAATCTTCACAAAATAATAAAAAAAGTATATTAAAGGTTGAATAGTATCATTAATGGGGGTCTTCTGGCTGGCCTATGGTTCCGGCCCCTGGTTGTACATAGTTCCTCTATCACCAGCCAAGTTTCAGGTTTTCTTTCAAACTTACTTGTCAGGACAGGAAGTCTTGCAATAATCGGCTAGATGTTTAGTGAATTCATACAATAATTGATTGGTGGATAGCTAGGACGATGGATTTTAGTAATACTACATAGAGCAGTGGTTTCTACCGTTTCAAGTTTTATGAGTGCTGGCTTCCTGCAATTACTGTATATAGAAGGTATGTATTCCTATTAAAGTCAGTACATTGCTTTGTATAAATGAGTTGTTTTTCTTGATATGCCTTTTTCTTTATATATTAGACTCCTAAGGTATTTGGCCTTTTATATACATTTTTTGTTTAACAGTTTCAAAGTGCCAATTGAAGATAATTTTGTGGTCTATATTTACACCTAAATATTTGACTGATGGCTTGGTGCATATTATTACTTGGTTGTTAAGTTATTTAAAATAAATTTAATCCAAGGAAAAACAAAGATTATTTCACAATAATAACAACAATGACACTATTTTTTGACTTTTGACGGTTAATTTGACGTGCCAAAATGTCACTTTTACCCAAAATGGCGCAGAGCATACTCCGGACATTTTTCGTTTGACAGCTCTATTACCACCTGTCATCCATTTATTTTCAGAAATCCGTCTCCAGAAGGCACAAAAAACAATGGAGTGTGTATTCAGAAACTCTAAGTATTTTAATATTGATGTTAGTTTTAGACGGTTTGATGCACTGGTTGCCCCTGTACTTGAATATGGTAGTATTGTGTGGTCACCATATTACAATATCTGGAAAGAACTTATTGAAAAAGTTCATAGAAAATTTTTAAAATATATGTTTTATTAAAAATACGGATATTGCTCAGAAAGAGGATGTGACCAGGCATATTTACTGAATATTTTTAGGAGAATATCTTATGAGAAAAGAGGAATTCGCATATGTCTTTGCACTCTATTTAAGATTATCAAGGCCGCAATTGAAGCCCCGGATATTCTTTCACAATTGCCTTTTGCAATCCAGACAATCCAGAGACAAAGCAGTCGAAACAGATCGACATTCTATTTGAATTTTCCAAGGACAAATGTGTATTGGAGAAGTCCGATGTATAATATGGGTAACTTGTTTAATTTTTATGCTTCAGACATAGATATAGGATTAATTAGCTTAAATAAGTTTAAGAAAATTATAAATAGCAAATTATTAGATAATGCATTTATTAATTAAGCGGTATCTGTAATTGGCTTCGGCTGTTGATGCTGTATGAAATAAATAAATAAATAATTTTCCATTGTGAAGTTATGTTCATTAA
Source organism: Diaprepes abbreviatus (assembly GCA_034092305.1). Classification (NCBI taxonomy): domain Eukaryota; kingdom Metazoa; phylum Arthropoda; class Insecta; order Coleoptera; family Curculionidae; genus Diaprepes; species Diaprepes abbreviatus. The sequence continues at coordinate 765,556 of JASJET010000324.1, read as the reverse complement.
TTTATGAGATACAAAAATACCTGCAAGAATTAGTTTTATTTAAATATCCTTTCCGTTAAAAAATCGTATTTAAATTAATATTTTGAAGAAAACAATAAAACAATATGGGAAAAATAAATGAAAAAGGAAAACAAATTCTGCGGAACCCTGACGTAATGCATGTCTAATACGCACTGGCAATTTTTTTTATCCATTACGTGATTTACCAAGCCGATATAATTAAATTTTGTCTGCTACATATCTGTTACAGCGATGACCAGAATTTGATACACAAGTGCTACAACGCATTTAGTTGACAATGGAACTTAAATAAAAATATTTTTTATACGCATATGATGCTTATTCCAGTTTAAAGCAGTTTAGGTTTATCCAACCATTTGTAAATTTCATATGTTTCTTGCTTAAATCAATTAGAAAAGAGATTAAAAAGTAATTAAAATCCCTGATATCCTTATCAAAGGTTAAAAAGTAATATCAAAGTTACTAAATGTTAGATTGGTTAATTAAAAATGATAGTAAGTATCAATGCGTATGTGCAACGTAATCTTAAAATAAATACACAAAATTGTTATTTGGCAATCATGCTTTGCTTGTTTTCTAATAACTAATTTGTCCTTTATTCATTTTTTAGAAAACTGAAGAAAAATACAAATAGCAAGCTTATTTCCGTCTATTAAAACACAAATGTGAATAAAATTTTTATAAAAAAATAGAACTAACTTCTAAAAAAGCTTTAAAAAGCGAATAATTCCAATATAAATTTTTATATGAAATTAAAACTTTTGAAGTCGGCGCTAAATTGATACTGACAAAATGTTATTCATATAAAAAAATTGGAATTTGTAGTTGCTTTCTTACTGTAGCTTGTATGTGTCTCGTGTTAGTAGTTATTTGTTTCATTTAGCAATAATTTGGTGCCGACTTCAAAAATATCAATTTCATATAAAAATGTATGTTGCTATTTTTCGCTTGTTAGTACTTTTTTAGAAGAAAGAGTGCTGGGTTTCAATCTTCGGAGAGACTTGAACAAAAAGACTGAAGCCTACAAGAGTTTACTTATAAAAAAGAAAAAACATATTTTGTTCAAAATTCTGGGATATCCCAATTTCGCAAAACACGTCATAAACTGAAATAAATTTGACACAAAAGTAAACAATAACTTTTTCGAATATACTATATCATAATTTTTGATCCTAACGATAAAGAAATACCTTTTATTTAAATGAATTTTTTTATCCATGTAGAATTTTCCAGTGGAAAAATTCAGTACAGAAGAAAAACAAATTACAAAATACATAAAATCAATTGTTCGCTTCTAATTGGAGCACAAAAGTAGATCGAACAAATAACGCTGTTTATTCAAAGGCCTCAAATATATTATCGGTACATTAATAATTTTTAGGAATGTTTAATAGTTTCTGATGTAAGATTGTCTAGTATGCTCATTTCTTTTTATATATATATATATATATATATATATATATATATATATATATATATATATATATATATATATATATATATATATATATGTTTTTAGTTGGTTATTTTCTTGGGAATATGGTTCATTTCTATAATTGAAACTACATATATAAAGTAGTCATACTTAAATATATATATATATATATATATATATATATATATATATATATATATATATATATATATATATATATATATATATATATATATATACAGGGTGATTCAAAAATCGATCACGAAACTTAAGGGGGTGATTCTACTTGACAAAATAAGGGTAGAGCTTCATATAATTTTTTTTCAAAATGTCATTCGTTTTCGAGTTACAAGCCGTCCAAGTTCAAGTTTTTATTTTTTGTTTTTTGAATTACTCGCTTACAGGAAAACCGATTTGACTAATATTTGAAAGATAGGCTAAGTCTTCTGCGCTTCATCATTTTAGTAACAATTCACATTGATTGTTTGCCGCTAGAGGGCACTTTACCTACATTGAAAATTGTTTTTTTGTCATAATTTTTTAGTGTTGACAGGTACAGTAGTTTTTGGCATAATTTCTGAAAGACTGATGCCAGGCCTTTAAAAAAAGTGCTCTTTATTTACATCGCTAAACCCAACGGTTTAGACGTAAATCACCCTTAAAAATTAAGTGGTAAATTTACTTTTCTCATTTCATTACCACCAGCTACCAGGTAAATAGCTATCAAAGTATACTAGAGCTGTCAGTTTAACATCAAATAAATTCGCTTTTTAAACTATTTAATTTATAATCTTAAAATAACTAATAATGGCTAATCAGTAAATATTCATATTATGGATTATTGCGATATACATTTAATTGATAAAAATTAATGAAACAGTACTAAACAAACTAAAAAAGATTCTCAAAATGTCCCCCATTTTCTTCCATACATTTCCTAACACTCTTCAAAAAATGTCGCCTAACTCGATGAAAAATTTCTGGTGTTTCTTTAATAATTTGGCACTTTTCGATTATCCTGAAGCGAAGATCCTCGACGTTGATTACTGGAATATCGTACACCAATTGTTTCAAATGACCCCAAAAGAAAAAATCCATAGGATTAAGGTCTGGTGACCTCGCTGCCCATGCCAATGGTCCACTTCGTCCTATCCATCGCTCAGGATACGTTGCATTCAAATACTGTCGGACACGTATACTAAAGTGGGGCGGAGCTCCGTCTTGGAGGATCCACATGTTGGCCCTTACTTCCAATGGCACATCTTCCAGATACAATAGGAGACGATTTTGGATAAAATCTAAGTATACGTCACCAGTTAATGGGCCATCAAAGAAATGAGGACCAATAAGGTAATCTCCTATTATCCCTGCCCACACATTTAGTGAAAATCTACGCTGATGTTTCGTTTCTACCACATTGTTTGGGTTCTCGTAAGCATATGTGTGGATGTTGTGTAGATTTGTTATGCCATCACGAGTGAAACCAGCTTCGTCAGTGAATAATATGACGACAATTAATCGATTATCGTGTTCATACTTAGCTAGGATCTGATTGCACATTTCCAACCGTCTCGGCCGATCATCGTCATAAAGAGCCTGCACCTTTTTTGAATGAAACGGGTAGAGTTGTTCTTCTCTTAGTATCCTCCATGAACTAACCTGACAGAGCCGCACTTCATTCCCAATTTTTCTAGTACTAATACCTGGATTATCTTCAATAATTTCAAGCACTCTTTCTTCTTGTTGCACGTTTCTAGCAGTTCTAGGTCTTCCCCTATTTCCATTATAACTTTTAAAGGAACCACATTCCGCAAGCCTCCTGTGCACACTGGAAAATGTTTAAGCATGAGGGATATTTCTTTCCGGATAACTCTCCATATAATATCTTCTTGCCAACTCTGCATTACCATTTGCTTTTCCATAACAAAAATGGATATCACAATATTCGATATTTGAATATTGGTGATTAGCCATTATTAGTTATTTTAAGATTATAAATTAAATAGTTTAAAAAGCGAATTTATTTGATGTTAAACTGACAGCTCTAGTATACTTTGATAGCTATTTACCTGGTAGCTGGTGGTAATGAAATGAGAAAAGTAAATTTACCACTTAATTTTTAAGGGTGATTTACGTCTAAACCGTTGGGTTTAGCGATGTAAATAAAGAGCACCTTTTTTAAAGGCCTGGCATCAGTCTTTCAGAAATTATGCCAAAAACTACTGTAGCTGTCAACACTAAAAAATTATGACAAAAAAACAATTTTCAATGTAGGTAAAGTGCCCTCTAGCGGCAAACAATCAATGTGAATTGTTACTAAAATGATGAAGCGCAGAAGACTTAGCCTATCTTTCAAATATTAGTCAAATCGGTTTTCCTGTAAGCGAGTAATTCAAAAAACAAAAAATAAAAACTTGAACTTGGACGGCTTGTAACTCGAAAACGAATGACATTTTGAAAAAAAATTATATGAAGCTCTACCCTTATTTTGTCAAGTAGAATCACCCCCTTAAGTTTCGTGATCGATTTTTGAATCACCCTGTATATATATATATATATATATATATATATATATATATATATATATATATATATATATATATATATATATTATATTTCAGGACGTTTCGATTCTTTCGAATCTTTTTCAACTGAAGGTACATTTTTAATATTATTATATACAGAATAACGGGTTAAAAATTTACCATTAAGAACAGAGATTTTTGTTTTAAATAAAAATTAATTACATCACAAACCAATTATAATCACACACTCTCTTGTATATTAACTTTTCAATTGTATTTTTAAAAGTCCAGCTAGAAGAATGGACCCTACATTTTTAACCCTATAACTGTCTTGACTTGACTGAATATGGAACCCAGATGGTGTATGTTTTAGGTACTTTAAGTGGCGTCAAAAGTTTGGGTCTTTTAATTGAAGTGATATCTTTCTGAAAAAATATCGTGATTCAATTTAGAAGAATTGAAAGCGGAGAATTATTTTTATTTATTTTAGAAATTCCCTTATATTGGTTTATTTTAATATGTGGGAATAAATTTGATTTAGTTTATTAATGTCTGTTTTATCGTTTACAGCATTCGGATTTTTTTTATTGCGATCATTTCGTAAAATTCTCATTTTCCTTTGTTGGTTTTAGTTTTCAAGATTTTTGTATTTTCATAATCAAAGGTGTGCTTGTGTTTCATTTCGTGTTTTTTTAGAGCTGTAATATTATAAAAATAATTTTCTCCTTTTATAGGACTGACCAGGCTCATGGAGGAGACTGTATGTACGTAAGAACCTACATAGAGCGCAAAATGGTAGTGACGGTATACAGATCCATGTCTGGGTAACAGCAAAAATTATTATATATAATAATCTTTGGTAACAGTAATTTATTTTTAGATGCTTTTGAGGCAGTGTTAGACAACTTCGCTCAGTCATATAATAATATCATAATAATGGACGATTTTAACATCGATTTTAGTTCACAGTTCACCATTTTGTCAGAGCTAACCTATATGTGATTACACTAAAGTGGCTACTTATATAGATACCATTTTAACTAATATTTCTGACGAGCTGTTTAGTTTTGGAGCATTGGACCCATGCCTCCTCGATCACTATGGTCAGTTTATTGGGATGAATATGGGATTGAAATTCAGTACACCGGAGCACATTAGAACGAAGACTTTAGCAACAAGGGGAATTGATTTTATTTTGAATGACTTGAGTATAATTGATTGGCATTTTTTCTATCAGAATTTCGACTGGTTTATTTTGGCATCTGATTTTCATTTGTCAACGGCTGATCTGCAAGCATCTTTCTGTGAGAAATGCCGATTAGCCTCCTGTTTATTGGTTTAATGATACATTGAGGCAAATGAGGGATGAGCTTCCTGTAGTAAAGCTTCTGGGAGGAGAGACTTAGCATTCGTTGATATGTATAAATTAATACATAAAAAACTAAACAGAAAGTTACTCCAAAAAAAGAATTGGGTTGTTTACTGGATATATATATATATATATATATATATATATATATATATATATATATATATATAGTCATAGGCAGGTTCATTAAAGAACTATGTGAAAATTAAGGGTAGTAGTTGTAGTAACTAGTTACATGAAGATGGCGCTAGTAGGGCCGATTTTATTGCCACAGTTTTAAAACCTATGGGACACACTGTATATATATATATATATATATATATATTTTAGAAACCACATGTATATATATATATATATATATATATATACATATATATATATATATATATATATATATATATATATATATATATATATATATATATATATACATATATATATATATATATATATATATATATATACATATATATATATATATATATATATATATATATATATACATATACATATATATATATATATATATATATATATATATATATATATATATATATATATATATATATATATATGGAAAAGTCACTTTATTCTCCTTATGACCGTTAAGAACAGGGGACAGACAATATATTCTCTGCGAACTCCACTCTGGTTTCCTCTCCATACTAGTTTCGACGTTTCGACCACCTAATGGTCTCATCAATGGAACTGTAATGAACTGAGCTCAAAATGTACAGAAAATAATTGTTTACTTAAAATCTCCATGTCATAAAATATCGGCAGGATATTACGCGTAGAAATTTGATGCCGGACTGTTATCTTCAACGGTACAAACGAACATCTGGATATACCCCGGAGTGGTTCAAGTAGACAGTTGTTTTCTGTGCATTTTGCTCTCGGTTCGTTACAGCTCCACTGATGAGACCATTAGGTGGTCGAAACTAGTATGGAGAGAGAACCAAAGTGGAATTCGCAGAGAATATACTGTCTGTTCCCTTTCTTAACGGTCATAAGGAGAATAAAGTGACTTTTCCAAATATAACGACCTTAAAATTGTTTATTTTTAATATATATATATATATATATATATATATATATATATATATATATATATATATATATATATATATATATATAACCTATTTTAATATATTTGGAAAAATTTAATTATCTACCAAACGTTTCCGAAAATATAATTTTAATATTGAGGTGGTCAATAGGTCATATATAACAACAAAAACAATAATAATCTCAAGTGAAGACATGCCTTCAGTCAGATATGTTTTGACTTTATCAGTGGCGAAACTAAGGAATCGCGAAGGGAAGTAATGTACTTAAAATAGAAATTTATTTCTTAATCTGTAATTTAAATCTCGCAAAAAATATTATTGTGAAAAAACTAGTCAAAGAAGTGTTGGGCACGCGTTTTATTTAGAGTATTGGCGTTTTTTCGTTTTTTTTTCTTGCAATTTAATTGAAAGCGGTTAAATTTAAAATAATCATAAATTTCTAAATCTTCTTTGGAAGTATTGTTATAAACTATTATGTCGAATTTTTCCAGACTTTTCAAATCATCGTTTTGAAAACTAAATATTAGGTAAATAGATTTGGAGGCTAAAATTTCATAAATGAGACCACTAAATAATAAATATTCTTTGATATATATTTATTTGAATTTTTGAAGACCTATTTAATGATAATCCATTCGATGAGGTAAGCAAAAAATATTTTTTTCACCTTATTTTTGAGATATTATCCCAATTTTTTTTTGAATATTATATCTAACGTCTGTTTGTCAGTTAAATGAAGGTATGTTCCTGCAAAATTTCATCGCTAAAGATGAAAAACTGACGAAGTTTTAAGGCTATAAACTACAGAGAGACGAAGAGTACGTTAAAAAAGTGATTCATTTATTTGCTCATAAAGCACAATTTTAATTATTTAATAATAATATTGTATAAAAAAATTTAATATTCCATGTTTATTTTAGCGCTAAAAGTCTTCAGAATTTATTCTAAGCAGTAAATTGAACTTCTAGTCTTCCTAGCTACGCCACTGAACTTTCTTTTTCTTAATTTGCCCTCGGGCCCCCAAAAAAGGTTTATAAAGTCATGTTTTTAAGAAGAGGTTATACAAGTACCGATTAACTACAGTATGTTGCATAACCGTATATATTTTTACAAATCATAATCTACCCTAAGTAAAACAATAAAGCTTAAAAATAGCCATTTGTTATTATTTACTGGTATTAAAATATCTTTAAAGAAATATAGACATTTAATATAAATAACATACGTAGCCAACGCCACGGACTTTCGTAATATTGCTAAATAAACAAGGTTATTTATTATCACAATTAAAAATGGTTATGACACACTTTTCGATGAAAAAAAGATTGGACATTATATTAAAGTGATAAAATAATTTAAATTTAATAATTAGGGTTATCGACTTAAACAAATAATCTTACACAAAACGTGCTCGACTAACACGTGAGGAACATGCTGTTTCGCATCTATTTGTCCAAAATACACTACATTTCTAAAAATTTGGATCGTCTTTGTGCGTTTTTAAATGTTTGAATTTAATAACGTATTATTTAATTTTTTTTTCTACAATATGCACTTCTGAACAAACACTTTGGCAATAAATTTCTCAGTCATCTGAAATCATTGGATGCATATCCTGCCTTTTTCTGACAGGCGATCAGACTTGGGTACACCAGTTGGACCAAAAACAAAATTAGAGTCCATAACGATTCTGCACCTTCAAGAAAGGTTCGCACACACTTCCCAGCTCGAAAGCTCAATGTCACCCTCTTCTGGAATTACTCTTGTTGAATATATATCGCTCTGCTCTCCATAGAGGATACAGCCAAGCGCAAACTTTCCCTTAAGTACTTTAGGGCTAACTCCACAACGAGCGTTTCTCCCTTACATCGAATATTTAGCCCGGACCCCGCCTTCATTTCCCAACGAGTAAACCACGTTTTTATCTTGTTTTTTACAAGAGTGCACCGGCCAGGTGTTGTAATTTTGACGACCAAAATGCAAGTCAATAACAGCGGTTATTTTCTTCTTTTTCTCCTTCTTTTTCTTCTTTTTTTCTCCTTCTTTTTCTTCTTCTCCTTCTCTTTTTCTTCTTCTTCTTTTCTTTTTCTTCTTCTTCAGAAGCCTATCCATTCTGGATGTTGGCGATTAAAATTTTGTCGACGGCCTTACGAAAAATACTGGTAGTTTTCAGCGAGAACCATAATCATAGATTCTTGAGACATGGACTCCTCCTTCCTCGTCCTCTCTTTTACAATATATATCCTTGTAATATGGGTTGTTTTTGTTTCTTATTATATGACCGAGGTATTCTAATTTTCATTTCTTCACTGTGTTCAGAAGTTCCATATAATTTCCAATCCTTTCTAACAATATACTCCGTCTACGAAATTCTTAAAATCCTACTATACAGCCACATTCCAAAAGGGTTTATCTTCTTACTAGCTGATTTAGTTAGGGTCTAAGATTCTACTTCGTATAATAAAAAAGCGAATAAGTGATAACAGAGAAGTCTGATATTTATTCTAGTAAATATGGTTCTTACTTTCTCGGTACGGCATCGAATCTCTTGTGAATGACCCCAATGTTCAGTCATACTCTCAGGTAAGAATGTTTGTCAATTTTCTTTATTTGTTGATGATTGATTAGGTGCTGTTCATCCGTAATTATTTGTAAGTTTTTGGAAATATTCATATACTGAGTTTTGTTTCTATAGAGTTTCATTAGTTGTTATAATCCTTCTAAGTTGTGAACAAAAACAACAACTTACACCGGATATTGTATAACCTCTCCTCATTACCTTATCCCAGAGTCAATGTTTTCTAATGCTTCTGTGATGCCCCGGGACTAATTTTATTGTTTAAAGAAGTTAATAAATGAAAAATATTAAAAATACTTCAAAAGCAAAAATTTATCTAAGTTTATAAAAGGAAAAGTCGGATTAAAATCTGGTTTATATTACAATAAATAAATAAATAAATCGGAAGTCTTGAAAAATAGTACAAGTATTTTCTTTAAAATTCAACAATAAAAAAAACTTTAATAAATTTAAAATATTAAAATTAAATGATTTTTCTTTACCTAAGACCAAATTCTTTCTCCCAGGTTTGCAAATTTTATCACAATCGCGCACTTCTTGTTTCAACTCTACGCTAAATTCGAATAAAACATAAAATATAAAATCTGAATCTACACCACAGGATAGGTGAAGTAGGCAAAGAAAGGAATATCCATCTGCTGACGTCGGAAATCACGAGATATGGGTAAAAACACTATTTCAACATATAGAGTCTCGATCATGCGACTTTTTCTTACAAAAGTAGGCCAAGAAAGAAATGTCGGTCTGGTGACGTCGGGATCACGAGACTGTGGGAAAGAACCAATATCACGCGACTTATTCTTGCAAAAGTAGGCCAAGAAAAGAATATCGGTTTGCTGAATACTGAAGAAGAAAAAAACGACAGGAATTGTTAGTACTCCCAAGTCACATTCGATGACAGGCAGACGAAAAACCTCCTTGGAAGAAGAGATGTAAACTGCAATAAAAGGAGTTGTACATACATTTTATTATGAGAAGCAGATCTCAATCGTCGACAAAATTCTAACTAAAATCAATAAAAATCAGGATTTACCTGAAATTAAACGAACTGAGCTTTGGAAATTGCTCAGAGAACTTAATTTTTGTTGGGAAAAATCAGATAAGAAATCTGTTCGTATAAATCGTCCGGAAAATGTCCGTTGGAGAAGGAAATATCTCCCTCAAATAAAAGGTAGAGTTGCTGGAAATAATACAACTTTCAAAATTAATAATTTAACTGGACTTTTGAAAGATTTTTTAAATAAAGTTACTGCGAAAAATCCATATAATAAAAGAATACAAGAAAATGTGGAAAGTCGATCTCTTGATCGGTGAGAGAGGAACCAATTATAATTAATTTGAGCGAAGACAGCTTCACTGACTTTGATGACGAATTAGATACGTAATGTTTACCCGCGTAAACACAATTTATTATTTAAATTTTCTGTAACATATAAAAATCAATTACATTTGAATCCCTTTTTAGTATTTAATTGTAATTCTGCAGATGGTTTAAGAAATAAATAAACTGGAACATCAAATATCCCAAAAATGTTTTTAATTAATAATAAAATGACCGATTGCCCCAAAAAATGTTAATATTATATGGACGAATTGATTTTTTGTGTATGTTTAACTTCTTGTATTTTTTATAATGGGTATTTTGTAAGTATTTAAATTATAACTTAGAATTTTTTGAGAGGAAAAGGCTACGTTTCTGTCTGAATGTGCCTAAAACCGTTTCTATGCCAAAATCAAAAATAATAAAAATACAGTTGTGATTTGTGTTAAATATGTCAAATTACCTATATTTTCTAATGTATGTGAATTATTAGGAAATCATAAGAAATAAAATAATATTATAAAAACTTTTTATTTTATGTTTATTACCGAAATAATATTCTATGCCATAAATATTCAGTGATAAAATAAACCTCCTTCCGACGCCGACGACAAGTATTAAAATCCTTTTTAACACTTCACACATCCAAATATCTATTGCTATCCAACCCAAATAGTCCATTATTATAGACCGGTATTTTTGATTATAAAATTTCTAACCCATTTCTATGGAAAATATATGTGTCAGATTATGCCAAAGACGCCGGACCAAGAACACAGGTACTTTGTGAAGAAAAAGGGTAAAAATTGAAAAACTCTTCCTAGTTCTTGAATAAACTATAATATAAGAGGCAAAATCGGGTCTATTTTCCTGAACTCAAAGCTCTTGGGAGGGGGGGTCGCCCCTAGGATATATATATATATATATATATATATATATATATATATATATATATATATATATATATATATATATATATATATATATATATATATATATCATTTTTCTTAATTTTGTATTTTCTTGGGTTTAGGTTCTATAATTAATAAAACACAAAACGATTGACGTTTCGCCCTTTATTCAAGGCATTTTCAAAATTTATTCCTAAAAAAATATATAATTAAAATACATCAATATAAAAAACATATTTTACCATTTTGGAAAACAAACAAGACACTTAAAAACAGTAGTCAAAAACTTTAAAAACATTTTAAAAATATTTAATTTTACCAGTACATACCTTGACATTTTGCTGTTCTGTTTCTAAATAAACTTTAAATTTTCATCGTTTACTGAGGATACGTGGAATGCGAATGTGTTTTATTTTTTTAAATATTTTTTATATTTTACAATGTATATAAAAAAACAAATAAGGTATATGTTTGGTTTTATGTTTAAGAGGATATTCTATTTTTGATTCTGGTTTGACCGGATCGAATACTTAATAGTTTTGTTTAAATTAGGTTTGCGTAAATGTGGCTCAAATTTCCTATATCTGTTCTGTCGTTAACAGTGGTTTTATCTTTTTTATTTTCAATCATTTCCTTTATCTGTAATTTTTGGTAATTCATATCTTTGTTTTTTATAATGGTACTGTTATAATCAAAAGTGTGTTTTTCGTCCTGTGTGTGTTTGTTTAACGCTGTTGAGGCGTTTTTTGTATATTTATGGCCATTTAATCTGTTCTTCAGTAATTGGCTCGTCATGCCTATATATTTTTTGGGACAATTTGTGCAAGGGATCGAATATATTATATTTGATTTATTCATTAGAGGAGTTTTACTTTTTAAATTTGTGAATAATGTATTTAATTTATTTTGTGACCTGTGGCATACGATAATATCATGCTTTTTTAAAATGTATTTTATTTTTTCTGACAGCTCACTAGTGTAAGGTAATGCCACATATTTCTGCTGTTTATGTTCTATGTTTTTTGTTTTTACGTTGTTATAAAACTTATATGTTCGTTTATCAATTATTTTGGTGATGGTCTTTTCGTTGAAATTATTATTTATTAGTGTCTCTTTTACTTTTTGAAGTATTTTTGATCGGAATTCTGGAGATGTTAGGGAGATAGCACGATCAGATAGACCGATTATAACGCTGTTTTTTTGAGTTTTTGAATGATTAGAGAAATAGTTTAGATATCTACCTGACCAAGTTGGTTTGGTGTACTATTCAGTTAAAATTTTGTTTTTTCTGCGTATAAGTGTCATATCTAGAAAATTTATTTTATTATTATTCTCTGTTTCGGATGTGAACTGTAATTTTTCGTTGAAACTGTTAAACTCTTGGAGAATTTCATTTATTTTATTTTGTGGTACGGCTGCTATGCAATCATCGACAAAACGTTTGAAAAATATTATATTAAAATTTAATTTTTCTTTCGAAAAGACTATCACCAAAATAATTGATAAACGAACATATAAGTTTTATAACAACGTAAAAACAAAAAACATAGAACATAAACAGCAGAAATATGTGGCATTACCTTACACTAGTGAGCTGTCAGAAAAAATAAAATACATTTTAAAAAAGCATGATATTATCGTATGCCACAGGTCACAAAATAAATTAAATACATTATTCACAAATTTAAAAACTAAAACTCCTCTAATGAATAAATCAAATATAATATATTCGATCCCTTGCACAAATTGTCCCAAAAAATATATAGGCATGACGAGCCAATTACTGAAGAACAGATTAAATGGCCATAAATATACAAAAAAACGCCTCAACAGCGTTAAACAAACACACACAGGACGAAAAACACACTTTTGATTATAACAGTACCATTATAAAAAACAAAGATATGAATTACCAAAAATTACAGATAAAGGAAATGATTGAAATTAAAAAAGATAAAAACACTGTTAACGACAGAACAGATACAGGAAATTTGAGCCACATTTACGCAAACCTAATTTAAACAAAACTATTAAGTATTCGATCCGGTCAAATCAGAATCAAAAATAGAATATCCTCTTAAACATAAAACCAAACATGTACCTTATTTGTTTTTTTATATACATTGTAAAATATAAAAAATATTTAAAAAAATAAAACACATTCGCATTCCACGTATCCTCAGTAAATGATGAAAATTTAAAGTTTATTTAGAAACAGAACAGCAAAATGTCAAGGTATGTACTGGTAAAATTAAATATTTTTAAAATGTTTTAAAGTTTTTGACTACTGTTTTTAAGTGTCTTGTTTGTTTTCCAAAATGGTAAAATATGTTTTTTATATTGATGTATTTTATTTATATATTTTTTTAGGAATAAATTTTGAAAATGCCTTGAATAAAGGGCGAAACGTCAATCGTTTTGTGTTTTATTAATTATAGAACCTAAACCCAAGAAAATACAAAATTAAGAAAAATGATATAATCTATGGTTCAAGAATCAAGAAAATAAATATATATATATATATATATATATATATATATATATATATATGAAAAAGTTGTTTTATTCTCCTTATGACCGTTAAGAAAGGGGACAGACAGTATATTCTCTGCGAATTCCACTCTGGTTCTCTCTCCATACTAGTTTCGACCACCTAATGGTCTCATCAGTGGAGCTGTAACGAACCGAGAGTAAAATGCACAGAAAACAAATGTCTACTTAAAATCCCCATATCGAAAAATATCGGCAGGATATTACCTGCTGAACTTGATGCCGGACTGCTATCTTAAACAGTACAAACGAACATCTGAATATACCCCGGAGCGGTAGGAAATTTATTAAAAATAAACAAATTCACGGTCTATATATTTGAAAAAGTTGTTTTATTCTCCTTATTTTTAATAAATTTCCTACCGCTCCGGGGTATATTCAGATGTTCGTTTGTACTGTTTAAGATAGTAGTCCGGCATCAAGTTCAGCAGGTAATATCCTGCCGATATTTTTCGATATGGGGATTTTAAGTAGACATTTGTTTTCTGTGCATTTTACTCTCGGTTCGTTACAGCTCCACTGATGAGACCATTAGGTGGTCGAAACTAGTATGGAGAGAGAACCAGAGTGGAATTCGCAGAGAATATACTGTCTGTCCCCTTTCTTAACGGTCATAAGGAGAATAAAACAACTTTTTCAAATATATAGACCGTGAATTTGTTTATTTTTAATATATATATATATATATATATATATATATATATATATATATATATATATATATATATATATATATATATATATATATATATATATTTGTTACGTTTACGTCCTTTCAAATTTAGAATAAAGGCCATATATCGCAGACGAAAAAAATATAGCTAAAAATGGAAGAATTATATTTTGTACAATTTTTAATAAACATTCAAATAAGGCGAGAATAAGCCAAATTGTACATATTAGTCCTTTACACATAACAATTGTAACATAATAAGAATTATTATTTACTTTGTAACATGAATATTAGTAAAATACATTATGTAAAATTTGCTCAAACAATCGCTTTTTTGCAGTATAATGTTAAAATGTTTTTTGATTCTATTTTCACTAATATCTTAAATAAACTTATCGTCATTGTTAAAACGTCAATAGTCATCATGTTCAATCAAACATTTTTACGCAAAATAACTAAAGTTTAAAAAATGTGAAGGTTATAATTTTATTTAAAACATAATCAATAATTACATTAGCCATAGATACCGTGAAGTTCATAATCTCCTTAAAATTTTTAAAATACTTCCAGTAATATTCGAATTATTTCGATTAACAACTTGTATAGTACTAAATTTGATAGGAAAATTTATAGGCAATATCATAAAACAGAAATTATTATATCTACACTTTACTTCATTAAAACAGTATGAACGGAATGTCTGTCTATATATTTATCTATTTCTCGTGATATTAAAAATGGTGATAGAATGTAAGATTCCAAGTCGAATTCTACAATATTTAAAAATTTTATTTGTCTGCCTGTGAGCTAATTTCTGCACGATATAGCCAAGTCTCATAAAACCAGGTCAACAATGCAGCTTCTAACGGAATTGTTTGTTGAACGAATATCTAAAAACAACCTGAAATTTCATATTCACAAAGTTCACCCGACTTGACTCTCGCTGATATTTTCTGTGGGGTATACGTCAATAAACCAACAATCCACCTCCAGATATGAAAAAATATTCAAGTAAAAATCTGGCTTTTACAACAAGACATTTCCGGAGAAAGATTGACAATAGATGGGGCTAAAAACGGAGGCATTGACGAGATGTTGCCATTCGTTAGTAATGTAAAAGAAACTCCATTTAACGCAGAAACATAGTGCGAAGCCCGTTTAATAAAGGGTATTTTTGATAGAGGTATAGAACTTTAAGTTGGCAACACTTTTTTAACTGGCGGCCATTTTGTCAGCTGTCAAGTGATTTATGTTTAGTTTGGTTTGGCATTTCAAAATGAATAGACTGACGCCTGAACAACGCTTTCAAATTGTGCAAATTTATTTTGAAAATCATGGTTCTATTCGAAATACGTATCGCGCACTACGTCCATTTTACGGTCAACATAATCGTCCATCAGAGCAATTAATTCGATTAACTATGGAACGTTTTCGCACCACGTTTACTCTAAATGATAATACGCATCCACAGAGACGTCGTACAGTGCGTACAGAAGAAGTCATTGCTGCTGTAGAGCGTAGCGTAGAGGAAGACCCGAATCAATCTATCCGCCATCGTGCACAGGAATTGGATATGTGTCCATTCACTTTATGGAAGATTTTGCGGAAAGATCTTGGTTTGCGTGCTTACAAAATCCAACTCGTGCAAGAATTGAAGCCACACGATCACCTAGCAAGGCGTAGATTCGGTGAATGGACCTAAAACAAGATTGCCGTTGTTCCCGATTTTCATAAGCGAATTTTGTTTAGCGATGAAGCTCACTTTTGTTTGAATGGATACATCAATAAACAAAACTGCCATATTTGGAGTGATGATAATCCTCAAGTATATGTTGAGACACCATTACATCCTGCTTTATGGGCTGGTGGAATCACTGGTCCGTACTTCTTTAAAAACGATGCTGATCAGAACGTTATAGTCAATGGTGACCGCTATAGAGCCATGATTACTGACTTTTTCGTTCATCAATTGAACAACCATGATGTGCAGGAGCTGTGGTTTCAACAAGACGGCGCAACATGTCACACAGCTCGTGCCACAATTGATTTATTGAAGGAAATGTTTGGTAACCGCATAGTTTCACGTTTCGGACCCGTGAATTGGCCTCCAAGATCGTGCGACTTAACGCCGCTAGACTATTTTCTGTGGGGATATGTGAAGTCGCTAGTCTACGCCGATAAGCCAGAAACGATTGATCACTTGAAGGACAACATTCGCCGCGTTATTGCCGATATACGGCCACAAATGTTGGAAAAAGTCATCTAAAATTGGACCTCCAGATTAGACTACGTCCGAGCCAGCCGTGGCGGTCATATGCCAGAAGTCATATTTAAATTATAATGCCCGAAGGTTATCTTTCGAATAAAGTAAATTTCATGTCAATTAAAAAACTTCATCTTTGTTTTATTCCATTTAGAAGTTCTATACCTCTATAAAAAAAACTCCCTTTATATGCAGATGCCGCTTGATTCAGGGATACGCCATTACCACTGGTTTCCAAATTTTAACAAAATTTTGACGGTTTCTTAGGAATTTTTTTGTAATAAGAGGTACCAAAGTTTGGAATTATTTTTATATAACTGATATTTTCTGTTTGGTATTTAGGAAGACAGCTTTAAATCTAGATATAATTGATTTTGTTGAGGAATCTGTTAAAGACATCTTTGAACATAAATTAACAAAGCTGACTGAATTTATAAGAATTAATAAAACATCGAAAATAAAGAGAGTAAATGAACAACTAAAAAAATCTTTAGATGATTTTCACGAAATCAGAACCCGTCCGAATCTTTGGAAGAGCGTTCAGCAAGGACGAAAATCCAAACGAATCCGTATTGCAATTTTTTTTCTCAGAAGTTAGATGCTGATAGCACTGACATCGATATCAAAAATTGCTAAAGAGTATTTGCAAAAAATTCCTAGAATGATAAGCCACTAGCAGTATTAGTGTCATTTCGCGATCTCAACAAACGGTCTCCCGTGCTGCAGAATCGAAAAATTTTTAAAATTAAGAGGACCATACTAAATTTAAAGGATCGTTAAAGAGTGCGGCTATTACACAGCTTGACCAAAAAAGTGTTTGCTGCTTATATGGTAACATTTATGTCAAATCTCAAGGTACAGCGTTTAGGATTAATGATGAAGAAGATCAAATGTCGGTGCCAAAGTAATGTATTTTCCCTTACACTGCTTACTATTATATCATTTTTTTTTGGTTATGGATTTTTTCTTCAAGATGGGAAAAATGTTCTGAAAGTCTGAACATCTTAAAGAAAGTTAATTTTTAGAAAATACCTTTTAGTAAACCCTCACATTATTATTTAATATGTTCTTGTAATAAGCCTAAAGTTCTGCCATAAACAGTGGCTATTTTTTTTTTTTAATTTAGAACGCATAATTTCCCACTTTTAACTATTTTTTTGTGCTTTCGTTTTGCTATATTTATTTCTCTTTTCCTAAATACAACAATGTATTTTGTTCATGTGGATGTTAGGTCCCTGTTATATCATTTTAATAACTTTAGGGATCACTTACTTGGAAATAGTTATGTTTTTGTTGTAATATCTGAGAATTGGATAAATAGATACATACATATCTGATCATGTTGACAAATTTGATGGGTATAACTTTATTAGACAGGATAAAAAAAGGCGTGGCCTCTATATAAAAAGTTACTTAGACTATCAGTTGTCTTAATAAGGAAAAAAAAGACCTGGGCGAAATGATAGATATCGTAGGCGAAGATGTCAGATGGACTGACCAAGCCAAATATCTAAGAGTGAGAAGGGAGATGCACAGCTTAGCTATCGTCAATAAATTCAAATTTGTTAGATGACAGCTCTATTGAGCCTTAAGAACAAACTCGCAATCATCAAGACTGTACTAAGGCCCATTCTAACATACGGATCTGCAGCTTGGGACTACGCAGCAGTGACACACCTTAAGAGACTAGTGGCACAGGAGAACATAGTACTGAAGATGGTTTTAAACGCTCCGTGGTAGGTTAGGAATGAGCAAATACATCGGGAAATGAAATGGATCCCCTAAAAGCAGATCCTAAAACAAGACTGCCAAAGTTTTCTTAAAAGCAGAAACACATGACAATGCGCTCATCAGGCCAGCAGTACATTACCACCCTGTAGTGGACGACAGGAAAAACAAAAGACCTAGATATTAGCTTTAGACAACAGAATCCAGAAACCATCCAGGAACAAACAGCAAGAATTAGTCAATCAAGAAGGAAAGGAAAGATAACGAAAGAAGCCAACCAAGTCCCAGGCAAGGCGAAAACCCAAAAGAACGCGCAAGATCAAGCACCAGGACCACACTTTTACAAACAGAGGCAAGAGACTCTTCCTTATTAATAAAATAATAATGACATGTTTAAGAGACCATTCTTATATTGTATGTGTAATATAAGAAAGTGTGAAGCGATGAATGGACCAGAAACAACAATGCTATGAACACAAAATCCACCAGCCCGGCAACCCCAAGGACTCTCAGTGCGAGCGATTGCGGATCGTGGCTTAACCACAATCAGCAAGGACTACAGAATCGTGAGACCCTCAGTTCGGGGGAGTGAATGTCACAAGTTAATGAAAAATATATGGATTAGAATTAAATGTTACACTGAAATTCATATTGTTGATAATGTGCAGCGTCATATGTGGAGTGCCACAAGTAAGTATTTGAAGTCCAATTCTATATACCTTGTCGACCTCTAGTTTTATAAAGCTACATCACATTCAGCAAATGTATAACTACATGAATGTGATTTCAGCACTACATCAGTATAATGTGGATATAACCAGTGCTATTGCATTTTACATGGAGAGATTCATAAAACATATACAAGGTATTCGGATAATGCATCAGGATACTTGGAAAGGTGATTCTACATGGTAAAATACAGGTTGTAAGTCATACGCCAAAATGTCGAAAATTCAATATTTCCGGAGTTACAGCCTGTCAAAGTTTTTCTTATTTTTAATATCTCACAATTGGTTTTTAACTTCTATCATTCTGTTATAAAAATATTTTTTTACTGTGCCATTAGCGACTACTTGACTTGAAATTCTAATATTATTCACATATCTTTTTTATTTTGAAAGTAAATATATAATTAAACAAATTATTAAAAATATTAATATTTTAAAAGAGAAAAAGAATAAAATTTATTTTCAAAATGGCCTCCATTCGGTTTTATATTTTTCCTGATTCTTCAAGTGCTCTTTTAGTAGTTTCAAGCCTACTAAAATAAAAAGAAGATATCATATATTAAACTTTTTATAAACATGTATATTATATGTATATGTATATATATATATATATATATATATATATATATATATATATATATATATATATATATATATAGAGAGAGAGAGAGAGAGAGAGAGAGAGAGAGAGAATGTATATATACAGTATGTCCCCTAAGTTTTAAGACTGTGGCTATAAAATCGGTACTACTAGCGCCATCTTTATGTTAGTTCCTCTCCCTATACAAAGTTTCAAGTCCATCGAATGACAGCTGGTCAGGAGCAATTTACGTGGTGCGGTCATAATTTCACGATGAATGTAAGTAACGAACAACGTGTAGCGATTAAATTTTGCTTTAAACTGATAAAACTGCGACGGAAATGTTCGAAATATTAAAATAGGCTTATGGTGGATCTGTTATGTGTTATGCTACTTGAATTGTGCGAGTTAGACCCGAGTTGTGGAGAGATCGTTCCTTTTTCCTCTTGCACGATAACGCACCAGCGCATACCACGGCGATTAACACTCAATTTTTGGCCAAAAAAATGGTTCCTGCATTTACTCATCCACTGTACTCGTTAAACTGTATTTTAAGAAGTTTTTGAAATACGTGAAATAGCTGAAAGATCGTACCAACACGTGTATCACTTCTAATAGAGACTAATTTGAATAAAATTTGAAAAAATTTTATTCAAAATTTGACTTCGGTATCAATTTCTACTTCGATCCGGATGAAAATTAACCAATAAAATAGTAGTCACGTGATTAGCATTATCTGTCAAATTTTAATTTTGTTCCAAAAAAAAAGTAGGGTAATTTCTCAAAATATCGAAAAATGTTATAATAAAAAAATTTTCTAAATGCCATTTTTAGCCCACTTACAAAATTTCAGCTGTATAAGATAATTTAGATTTTTGGCCCACTTTTTGTAAATTGCACCACTGTTGCAAAATAAGACTCAAGGTAACCAATCCAAATAAGGCTATTAAAATTTGATCTCATGTACTGCAAAGTTTTTTTGTTTCTGACCCTGTATAAAGTAACTTCACAAAATAACTATTTTTAAAAACCTATTTTGTATCTAAACGTAATACACATTAATATTAAGAAAATAGTTTAATTAAAATAACTCAAATTTTCTAATAAAAAAATCATAATATAAAAGTTAAACGCATTTAAAATTTATTTTCCACCTAATGCAAACTTTACTCATGACGCTGTGTACTTGTGTATTACTTTTAGACACAAACTACGTTTTCAAAAACAGTTATTTTATGAAGTTACCTTATACGGGGTCAAAAATAAATAAACTTTGCATCACATATGACCAAATTTCAATTTCCCTATTTGGATTTTGTAGAAAAACACACATTTAATATGGGGCTACCTTAACCAAAATATGTCTGGGATAAAGCATTGTCAAAATTAAGAAATTTTATGTAGGTTGCCTCGAGTTTTATTTTACAACAGTGCTGCAATTTACAAAAAATTGGCAAAAAAAACTAAATCATCTTATACAGCTGAAATTTTACATATGGGCTAAAAATTACTTTTAGAAAAACTTTATGTAATACCTTTTTTAGATATTTTGGGAAATAACCCCACTTTTGAATTTTTTTTTGGAAGAAAATTAAAATTTGACATTTGATATATACGCCATCCGGCGGGAAGTCGGCGAAGCCGCGTTCAGTATTGCATGCTTCCTTCCGACCTGTCCTTTGCACAAACAGGTACATGTCGGTACCCTGATGAGTCTGATAGAGACGAAACATGTACCTCTGCCATATCACTATGGCGGGGAGGGTGGGTTTGTGCTTTCTTCTCGGTATGGTGGTACAGGTAGGCCATCATCTCGATGGTGGTGTCATGGGATGAATTGTGTTCTGTAGCAATTCATTCAAATTTGTGCAACCTCTAACACGGAAAGGATATGATGGAACGAGGTTTGCAACTACTGTTCGTATTTTACTTCATCTATTCACGGAGTTGCATATAGTTGTACGTTTGTTGAATGTGATTTCAGCACTACAACGGCATAATGTGGATATATCCACTGCTATTGCAGCTCATACGGAGGGATCCGTGAAAGCCTCATAAACATATATATATATATATATATATATATATATATATATATATATATATATATATATATATATATATATATATATGTATATATATATATATATATATATATATATATATATATATATACCAGTGGCCGACCAAGGGGGGTAGACGGGGTGTCTGGTCTCGGTCCTCTGATCCTGGAAAGCATCCACATCTCGATAAGGCCTATCAAGGTCAAATCATGTCCAGTAAAAGGCAGTTTGTAGTTGGAGGCCCCATACGTATGCAAAATATAGACGTAGATAAGTACCTACCTTCCTAATATCAGGCCATGAAAATGGTCAATGGGTGTTCACAACAGAGAATTTACATAAAATGTTGCATGATACTTAAACTGTAGAATGATAATCAGTTGTCAGCTAGACACAATTATTGTACATGAAACTTTTTTTCCTACCTACGCCATCTACACAGGTGTATCATAAATACAGTTTAAAAATTCACATAAATGCAGTGAAAAACTTATCAGTAATTTACTAGTTTCATAACTAAAATAATATATTTTTAAAATTACTTTTCCAAAAGGTTATACAGGGTGTCTCAAAAGAAAGTACACATTTGTTTTGCTTATTGCGTGAACACAACTATTCCGAGCGGCGCGGGGGGTATGTCAATCGGTAGCCTGGCTCTTGGGAATTTAGTCGCTATGGAGCGTTTCTCGGGAGCGGACTGTGCTTTGTGCGTACGTGAGTTTTACAAAAACGGTAATTCGGCGACTGTAGCGCGTAGAAAATTCTGCAATTTTCGACATATTCGTCACTTAAATGATGCGCCGAGCGCTCGGCTTATTGGAAAATGGTTCCAGAAGTTTGAAGAGACCGGTTCAACACTAGATAAACCAAAATCCGGGCGTCCGAGGTCTTCGAGAACGGTCGAAAACGTAGAGTGTTACTCAGTCTGTTCGTGACGACCCAAACGTTTCGATTCGTAAGCGTGCTGTTGCTTTAAATGTGCATAGGTCATCATTATTCCGCATTTTACACAAAGATTTAAAGCTGAACCCCTATAAAATTCAGTTGGTGCAAGAATTAAAGCCTAAGGATGCTGGTCAGAGGCTTGTCTTCGTAAACCAGATGACTGAACGCTTTTCAATGTTTACCAACATCTTCTTTTCGGATGAAGCCCATTTTCATCTTAATGGTCATGTAAACAAGCAAAATTGCCGCTATTGGAGTGCAAACAATCCAAAACACAAATATCAGAAACCTCTACATTCGCCGAAAGTGACGGTATGGGCTGCGATGTCGGCGCGAGGAATTATCGGCCCGTACTTTTTTGAAGATGAACGGGAACGCACAGTAACAGTGACTTCAGAGCGGTATGTGGAGATGTTAGACGACTTCTTCGTACCTGAACTGCAAAATTTTCCTGGCTATAACCAAAGAACATGGTTCCAGCAAGACGGAGCAACTTCACACACGTCCAACATGTCTCTGCCACGAGTGCGTGTAATTTTTCCTGGCAAATTGATCTCAAAGAAAGGTGACATAAGTTGGCCTCCACGCAGTCTTGATTTATCACCTATGGACTTTTTCCTATGGGGTTATGTCAAATCAAAAGTTTACGCCAACAAACCGACTTCCCTGACACAATTAAAAGAAAATATCCGCAACGAAATGGCAGACATCACGGAGAATACCTGCCGAGCCGTCATGGGCAATTTTAGTGCTCGATTAAATGAATGCCGTGAGCGCCACGGATTACATTTGGACGATATCATTTTTAAAAAATAAATTCCCAAACAATGTATTTTAATATGTAATAAAATATTTTTTCAATAAAGTCCTGACTTTTTTTTTAATCGATTTTTTAAATGTGACACCCTGTATATAATTTATGCATGCGTGCAAATACATGAATTTTTAAACAGACCGGAGACCTTGTTTAGTTCTGCCTTCCAGATCTCCAACTCGCTTAGTACGCTACTGACATTTACCCTTAATTTTTACATAATTCTTTAATGAATCCGTCTATCAGTGTTCTATTTGACCTTAAAAATAATAATACTACCAGAGGATAAATTTAACTAAAAATTCCGAAAACCATCGGAAATATTTAATGAAAGTTAAAACTCATTTCACTCCACGTGCCGGTAAAATCATTTGCTTAATAATATTAGTTCTCCAGTTATCAAAAAACAAAACATAAATTACTTTTTAGATTAAAGCCACATTAAAACGACATTATACATTGGTATTTTTCCGAATAAACTCTGTTTAAATGTGAAAATGTTTACTCTGAATGACAACTTAAATTTGCAATGACCACCTTTTTTTATTATAAACCTGTAAATATAAAAACTTTTAACGAAATGATGCAATAAGTAATAAATAACGTCTACGTAAAATTTTCCACAATGTGGCATTTAATACTCCTGGACACTTATATTATTAGCAGGGAATAATGGAATTCAACTTCCTAATTTACAAACGTTGTTTAACTTTAAAACTAGTCTAGGTTTTAAACCTTAAAAATACAAGAATAAAATATCGTGTTCTTATTTTTAATTTTCCTATAACAAGGTTTATTCATTGGTATAAATAATACAATTATAATAATATCATAAACAAAATGGAACTCACCAACTAGAAGGAAACTTTTTTCCTAGATCTAGCTGTAAGTTCCTATTATTTTTTTCCTTTTATTAAGAACTTCTAGACGATTAAAAAAACTCCAAAAAACGATAAATTAGTCATGATCAAGATTTCCCAGCCTAACGTGATTTATGCAAATAATTCGATCAATTTTCTGGACTAAATTTCAGAAGCATTATCTTACGGTAAAATTATCTTTTAGGCATCTTTTGAAAAGCTTGAAATACTATTTCAAACCAAAACCACTATTAATGTTTTGTAAGTCATATATTCCACCACTACTACTTTCTTATCTGGAGCTATTTTTCCCAGTAAAAATTGAGATTACTGGTTGTTCTTTGGAAAGGAGTTATTGGTCTGTTAGGAAAACTGAACTACTTTTTAAAGGGCCATTAACTAAAAATTTGCGATTTAACAATTTTTCAGCATATTTTTGCTTCAAGATTAAAGAAGAATATAATTTACAACACAAATTTGAACTTTTCTTTAAAATTCCTATTATTTGCAACAATAATTATATTCCCCCGTAATTTTTCCACTCTAGAAAGTTCCTAGGTTTTAGTATAAAAAAGAAATAAGAAAAACCTATTGTTACAAAGGACTAAGAGAACTTATTGATATGCCCTCGTAGAAGAATAATATTCTGATTCGATGAGTCACCTTTATTATAATGTCTTCTTCTTCTTTCTTCTTCTTCTTTCTAACACAGTTAACTATGCTAGTAGGTTATTGCCTGTTCATTGCCATCACGTCTTCCCCAAAAGATGAGGTCCAGCATTCTCGCCATCGTTTTGGTGGTCTTCCCCGTGATCTTTTTCCTACTGGGTTATTCATTTTTGCGCATTTAACGAGTCTACTGTCCTTCATTCTCCCTATATGTTTTTTCCAGAATCTTCGCCTTTGTCTAACCCATCTTCCTATGTCCTGTATCCCACATTCTGTCATGTAGAGTTTTGTCGTGTACACTTCGTAATGTTTTCATTTCGACTGTTCTCATCATTTGTAGAGTTCTGCCTGTATCTGGTCTTGTTTCTACCGCGTATGTTATGATGGGTCTTAGAGCCGTTTTATATATCTAAGTTTTGCTTTCGGTATTAAGGTATTTGTTCTTCCAGACAATTTCTTTTAGGCATCCCGAAATTCTAGCCGCTTTCATTGTTTGCTCTCTTACTTCGTTAAAAAGATTTCCATAGCTCGTTATTTCTGCTCCCAGATATTTGAAGTGATTTACCTGTTCGACAATTTTGGAGTCGATTTCCAACTTGCACCGTATTGGTTCTTTGGATGTTACTAGGCATTTGATCTTCTCGGTGTTGATGAGCATATTTAATTCTTTCGCTTTAGTGTTAAAAGAGTGCAGTAGTCTTTGGAGATTATCTTCAGAGTCTGTAGTAAGAACAGCATCGTCCGCATAGCAGACGGTATGGAAAAATGTTTTTCCCATTTTGTATCCAGCTGTTCTGTGGAGATTTTCTATTATTTTTTCCATTATTAGATTAAATATGTAGGGGCTAAACAAATCGCCCTGTCTAATTCCTGTGTTTACATATATGTCTTTCATTATTATATGTCCTACTCTGATTTTTGTTCTGCACTGGATGTTAATATCGTATATTAGGTTAATTAGTCTATGGTTTAGATATTTTGTTCTCATTATTTCTTTTAAGCGTACTCTGTCAAAAGCCTTGATCATATGGACGAAGCACATGTACGCAGGTTTATTGAATTCTAGGGATTTTTCAGTTATTTGTTTGACAATGAATATTGCGTAAATAGTGGATCTGTTCTTTCTGAAATCTTGTTGTTCTTCTCGTATACTTATGATTTTGGTGATTTCTTCCAGTATAGTTTTTGTGAATGCTTTGAGAATGCTATCAAGCAGTGTTATTCCCCGATAGTTTTCTGGGTGCGTTTTCTGTCCTTTTTTAAAAATGGGTGTTGTTACACTATTCTTCCATTCATTCGGTATTTTTTGTTCTTCTATTACATTCTTGAATAGGGTTAATATTTCATTCCATAGCTTTTTCCCTCCGTATTTAAACATCTCATTAGTGATCTCCTATCTCTGGTCCAGAGCTTTTTCTATTCTTAAGGGACTTTAAGGTGTTTTCTATCTTGTCATTTGTTAGTTCTATGCTATCGTCCTCCTCATATTCATTTTGTATCTGTTTCATGTTTTCCTCTTCCTTATATAGATTTTTAAAGTATGTTTCCCACTGCTCTAATGGGATTTTATTAGTTCTCGCGGTATCTTTGACTTCAAGCTTCTTTCTTCTTAACATTCCCCATATTTTTCTCTGGCTTCCATACATGTTATTATAAGATGCTGAAAGAAATATTATATCGATGAGTCATTATATTTCTAGGTAGTTCTCATCTTTTATGCTTGCATAGTTCTTGTTATTTCTAGGAGGTTCTATAGGTATATACATAGGAACAGGAGTTTTTATATAGCTGTATAGTTGTATTTGAATTGTAACACTATTAAGAAGTTGTAATTAGAGTTTAGTTGTGATAAAAGTTTTAAGTAGTTAATATGGTATTGTATTTTCGTTAGTAAAAAGCGTTGTGTTTTATTCTGCAAACCCAGTAAGCGATTTTAAAAGAGAGAAAAGCGTAACAATATTAAGAAATAATATTGTCGGTAGTTCCACTTAATGAGCCTCTTAAAATTCTGAAACACAGACAGGCATATAGTGGGAAATAAGGGCATTTTTGTGTCAGCTTCACTCCAGAACATTGTACTTTTCACTAATTTGGATGAATGCAACAAATCCTTACGGCGTAAATTTTGAAAAAATTGTTTTTTTTTCTGTGTCGCTTAAAATAAGTTACAAAATTCAAATTAATCTCTTATTATGCCTCAAAAATGCGTATGACTTAAAAAAAATTGTGTATCTTAAAATATTTTATAAATTCTTTTATAGAAAAAACCTCATGCTAATGTAAGTTATTTGATATCTTTTAAGTAGGATCGAAGATATCGATTTCCAAATGGCGTATATGGACTAGAAAAAAGCTTTTAATTCAGAAGGAAGATATTCGAGGTGTCCTTCGCCAATTTTTCTGGATTTGTGATATGTTGGAATGTATCAAAAAATGTTATACATGGGTTTTTTACTAGACGTAAGAACTTTAAATGGCTCCAACTCTGGAAGCGATCATAAGATGGTACTTTGCAAAATGAGACTAAAAATGCCTAAGGCCTCAAAACTTAAACCGCAAATGATTAGCAAATTCAACATCGAATCACTGGAAGACAAAAGTATACAATACCTATACGAAGACCGATTAAACCAAAAGATATTGCAAAGGCCAGTTAATATCAAAGACAACATAGACCAACAATGGAAAACAATAAAAAATAACATATTAGACGCCGCCATCGAAGCAGTAGGAAAGAGACAGGTAAATATCAATACAATCAATAGAACACCTTGGTTTACGCAGGAAGTGAAGGAACTAGCTAAACAAAAGAAAAATGCATACATTCAATATATACGAAATAAAACGTCTGAAAACTGGAACCATTACCGGAGGGAATGGAACGACGTAAACGCAAGAATAAGATAACTAAAAGAAAACCATTGGGAATGGTTCACAAAAGGGATAGAGAGAGACATGTACAGAAGCCAGAGAAAAATATGGGGAATGTTAAGAAGCAACAAGCTTGAAGTCAAATATACCGTGAGAACTAATAAAATCACATTAGAGCAGTGGGAAACATACTATCTATATAAGGAAGAGGAGAACATGGAACAGATACAAAATGAATATGAGGAGGACAACATAGAACTAACAAATTACAAAATTGAAAACATCTTAAAGTCCCTTAAGAATAGAAAAAGCCCTGGACCAGACGAGATCACTAATGAAATGCTTAAATAAGGAGGGAAAAAGCTATGGAATGAAATATTAACCCTATTCAAGAATATCATAGAAGAACAAAAAATACCGAATGAATGGAAGAATAGTGTAACAATACCCATTTTTAAAAAAGGACAGAAAACGCACCCAGAAAACTATCGAGGAATAACACTGCTTGATAGCATTCTCAAAGCATTCACAAAACTATACTGGAAGAAATCACCAAAATCATACGAGAAGATCAACAACTATTGACGCAATATTCATTGTCAAACAAATAACGGAAAAATTCTCAGAATTCAATAATCCTGCGTACATGTGCTTCGTCGATATGATGATTTGACAGAGTACGCTTAAAAGACATCTTAGAAATAATGAAAACAAAAGGTCTAAACCATAGGCTAATTAACCTAATATACGATAATAATATCCAGTGCAGAACAAAAATCAGAGTAGGACATATAACAACGGAAGACATATATGTAAACACAGGAATTAGACAGGGCGATTCGCTCAGCCCCTTCATATTTAATCTAATAATGGATAAAATAATAGAAAATCTCTCCAGAACAGCTGGATACAAAATGGGAAACACATTCTTCCATACAGTCTGCTATGCGGACGATGCTCTTCTTATTGCAGGCTCTGAAGATCTATCTCCAAAGACTACTGCACTCTTTTAACACTAAAGCGAAAGAATTAAATATGCTCATCGACACCGAGAAGACCAAATGCTTAGTAACATCCAAAGAACCAATACGGTGCAAATTGGAAATCGACTCCAAAACTGTCGAAGAGGTAAATCACTTCAAATATCTGGGAGCAGAAATAACGAGCTATGGAAACCTTTTTAACGAAGTAAGAGAGCAAACAATGAAATCGGCTAGAATTTCGGGATCCCTAAAAGAAATTGTCTGGAAGAACAAATACCTTAATACCGAAGCAAAACTAAGATATATAAAACGGCTCTAAGACCTATCATTACATACGCGGCAGAAACAAGTCCAGATACAGGCAGAACTCTACAAATGATGAGAACAGTCGAAATGAAAACACTACACAAGGCAAAACTCTACACGACAGAATAGGGAATGAAGATATCAGACAACAATGCGGGATACAGGACATAGGAAGATGGGTTAGACAAAGGCGAAGATTCTGGAACAAACATCTGGGGAGAATGGAGGACGGTAGACTCGTTAAAAGCGCAAAAATGAATAACCCAGTAGGAAAAAGATCACAGGGAAGACCACTAAAACGATGGCGAGAATGCTGGACCTCATCTTCCGGGGAAGAGGTGATGGCAATGAACAGGCAATAGCCTACTAGCATGGTTAACTGTGTTAGAAAGAAGAAGAAGAAGAAGAAGAAGGGTTTTTAATGTGTTAATTAGTCCATTTAAGAGAGTAAAACCACACTTAAAATTTTTGTAATATCTCGAAAACTAATCGTTCTATTTTAAAGAATCGAACGGCAAATCACTTGTCACAAAAAGACCAAGTCATCAGCGTAGTTTTTCCCATAGAGATAGGCGACCAAAAAAAAAATTATTGACGTGAGTATGAATAGAAAAAAAGGGTTTAAAGAAAAACGCCCTACATTCAAAAATATAAAAATCTTTGTCACAGACACACATGATGTAGCATTTATTTTTTTTTTCATATATTATTATGTAAACTTTTACGCTCTGTATGACTTTTTCCTTATCTCTTTTTTTTTTGAAACGCAAAATTACTTTATAAATCAAATTACGCTTAACTCCGCTTAAAATAATAAAATGATCACAAATTTTGCATATGTTCTGGAAAGTTACTAAGTAATTATGCGTTGAAAAAAAATTGTGTTGACCACATTCTAAGCGCAAATCAAATAATTTAGTCTACATATGGGGTTTAGAATGTGGCCGACAGTAGGCACTTTGTTACCAACATTTGAATATTCAAGATAACATTATTTACATTATTGTTAGAATGGGTTTGAAAAGTAAATGTTTTGGCTTTGTCAAAATCATGTGTTTTAAAAGCTTTGAAATAATCACCACATCCTACTTTAAACTACAAAATGACTTCTTTCTTGCTAGATAATGTACACGAGGACTGAAAAAGGATATATATTTAGATTCTCACACATCTTAAGAGATTATGTAGTTTACTTGTGTTTCTAAAATTATCAATACGTAACAACACCTTAATATATTTAGGTAAATTTGATGGCTAAATATTATAACAAGTGTCCCAAGTGTTGAACATGTCCTAGACAACAAACTGGGGATGTAATTTCAACGTCAAAGCTCGTATTTATTGTTCTCTTATTACTGAGGATGGTCATTTTTCCCACTCCAACAATTAGCACCCTCCGCTCTTGTCTGAATTTCATATGTCCATCTTATGAGATTGACCACTTTTCCTGGAAATGTCGCCGAGACAATTATCCTTTCGAAATTATTTTCATTGCTACACACAACATAACATTGAAATATGCCCTGAAGACCTATTGAGAAGAGTTTTGATCTATAATGAAGGCATTTTGCAGTGGGTTATTCATCTCCACTTCGAAGGTTGGCAATCCTCAGGGCGATTCTCACTTTTAAGACTGCAGCTCTAAATAGTTCATGGTTACTGCAACCAGTCCTTAAGTTTCTTCAGCCATGAGTTTCTTCTCCTTCCTATTGATCTCTTTCCTTTCCTTACTTCCTCGTTGATTATTCTTTCTACCCATGAAATCCTCAGCATCTTCCGGTACATCCACATCTCAAATGCCTCCAGCCTCCTAACGTCAATCATCTGCAGAGTCCAGGCTTCCATCCCAGAGTATAGTACAGATAGCACATAACATCTCATCAGTCATATTTTTAGATTTGGATCTCGGCAGCAAAAAAAGCCCCTTCATTCTTGTAAATGTGTTTCTGCTACGTTATCGTAAAAGTGATAAATCTCGCTGTCGGCATTGCTTCTTTAAAGGGTAGTACCCCCTGCAGTCAATTTTTAACAGTTGAAGGAGCTAGAGAAGCTGTTTGGCATTCTTTGGTGATGAATTTATGAATATTTTCGCTTGTTGTAGTCCAGGTGTGTTATTCTACATTTTTATTTGAGTACACATATGGTGGTAATTTTATAAATAACTTCTCTAACAGATTGTGCTAGCGTCATCTCTATTTATAGTCAAAAAGTTTTCTTTTTATGGTGCGATTAAATGTTTCGGAAGAGAAAACAGTGAAGGAAATTAATGGGAGAATTTTACCTACATTGGATATCTCGTGTCCTTCCTGTGACACAAGCATTGAACTAGCACCATGTTGTGGAGCTTCGAAATCAACTTTAATACTTGAAAGCATCGCTAAAGTCCATGATTCGTCGTTCACGGCAGCGGAACATCGCTCAGTGGATATTTCTCGTGCAGACAGTCATCGGTCAAATGCTCAGCGCAGGGGTATCGGTTTGACGGTATCCACGTACATTCGAGATATCCCCGCTCTCTCAACTGATCAAAGGTTTGACTGCCTGAAGGTCAAAACATCCTCGGGATTTAACGTGGTCGAGGGCCCACTTTATGCACCGGGCAGCTTGTTACAGTGGAGAAACGGCAAGCCAGGGGTCAATTGCGTGTATTAGTGCTGGCTGCCGGCTGCCAATTGTTACATGTAATGGTAAAAATGGGACTAGGTAATAAAACAAACGGTTATAGAACATCCTGTATCCTGTATTCCATTCTTTTATACAAAGACATGGCCTAAAACTAACTTAAAATCTAAGATATACAACAATATTAACAAATAAACGGTCTGGAGAGCAAGAGTATGTTTTGAGAGCTGTTCACGGTAGCTCATTCTGTTCGAATGCGCTGAAGACGGTAACCCGGCGGTATCATTCGCGACGCCATTCACGTATCTCGTACTATACGGTCGCGACGCTATTCACGACGGCTTGTACGCAAATTATCGCGCTTCATATCTAAAATCCGCATTCACGGCGCTTCGTATTAAAATTCGACCGACGGCGGTATACGCGGTATGTAACAATAACACGGCCTCGATCGGCGATAGGCGGCGTCTCTACACGGCGACGGTCTTTACACGCGGCGGTGGCGATAAGCGTCGGGGCGGCAGTTGTTTAGCGCCCTTGTCCACGGACATCAGAGGGCACCTGGCGGTAAACACATTCCTGGTCATTACGGAAACAATAACAAACTTACGGCATCAGTGCGTGTGTGTATCGGTAACGGTAGGAAGGAAAGAAAAGAACTGACGCTGCCCGTTCTTATAAGGGTCCTCGACAGCGTCAGCAGGATGGAACGACATTGCCCGTTCTTATAAGGGTCCTCAACAATGTCGACCAATAGCGGTAGGAAATTAGGAAAGGAATCGACACTGCCCGTTCTTATAAGGGTCCTCGGCAGTGACGGTAGGATGACACAACATTGCCCGTTCTTATAAGGGTCCTCGGCAATGCTGGCCATTAGAGGGGTAGGACGTAAGGAAGGAAGTGTATGGTAAACACCATATACACACAAGCCTAGCCTCACCTACATTACTAGACCAGGAAGGCGCGGCCCAGCAGGCGACCCAGTCCAGTCCGTTTGGACTGTTGACCCGGGTGGAGAACGTGTAGTTCTCAGCGAAATAATGGTCTGCTCGGACTTAAATAGACGGCTCGAGCTCCCACTACGCTGACGTGTGGCGGCGTGCGGTGATCGCGCATACGATACTGCTGTAGGCGGCGCGCGATTACTATGGTCGGACGCTCTGAAAATCTCGGAAATGATATTTCCCGGCATAGCGCGGTAAATCTAATTATATACCGGTAATCTTGAAGCCTTTAACATTGTTTCCCCGCAAGAATCAGATTTTTCGGATGTAAATTAAATAAATTAAATCCCGGCGAACATACACTTGCCCAAAAATTAGTAACTTCGTTACACTTTTAAACTGATTAAAGGAGGTAATAGCAGAGAACTGCCCGGGAATCGCGAACAAATGCGTTATTTTACCATGACAGCGCACCGGTGCATTCAAATCGTGGCGCCAAGCCAAGACTGACCGAGCTGCGATTCGAACTACTTCCGCATTCTGACTATTCACTATAACGAACTCCCTCGGACTACCATCTATTTCCAAAACTCTAACCCCCTAATTCACTAATATGATCTAACTGTAAAACCGGTTTGGTTGATAGTAGAAGGTTTAAATTGACAAGTCAATCAAATTTTGAACCTTGAACTGAAAATACAGGAACAAAAAAACCTTTATTATATTACTTAACTAGCAAAAATGGGAAGATTTGTTTATTTTTGGAAGGCAAGTATTCCTATTACGAATTTTAAGGTTAAATTTTTATCCCCAATATTTCTTTAGAAGCATTTGTTTGTTAACACATCTAATACAAATTATAACAATGTTATAAGCAAAGCAAAACTGGCTAACTAGAAGAATTAAATTTCATCGCAATTAAATCGAGTCTAAGTCTTAAATCTTCTGAGTGAATCTGGTTGAATCTGACTGTAAATGAAGTGTTACGAAACTCAAGTTGTTTTCTTTAATACTAAACAACCCTCGTATGTACATACATATAAACTGCAGTCAATGTCCCAATATATGAATCTGCTGCCCAGGATGTTATCAACTGATGCACGTGTCTGTGCAAAGGGCAGATCGGAAGGAAGTATGCAACACTAAACGCGGCTTCGCCGACCTCCCGCCGGATGTTATATACGTTGATCCGGCTTTCACGGATTCATCCGTGTGAGATGCAATAGCAGTGGTTATATCCACACTATGCCATTGTAGTACTGAAATCACATTCAGCAAACGTACAACTATATGCATTTCCGTATGTAAATGATGTAAAATGCGAACAGTGTATGCAAACTTCGCTCCATTATATCCTCTCCGTGTTAGAGGTAGCACAGTTTGGATGAAATGCTAAAAAACACAATCAATCTTATTCCACCACCATCGAGATGGTGGCCTACCTGTACCACCCCACCGAGAAGAAAGTAAAAACTTACCTTCCCTGCTACAGTGATACGGCAGAGGTGCATGTTTCGTCTCTTATTAGACTCATCAGGGTACCGACATGCACATGTCTGTGCCAAGGACAGATCGGAAGGAAGTATGCAACACTAAATGCGGCTTCCTGACCTCCTGCCGCCGTGAAAGCCGCATAAACGTATATACGCCATCCAGGTAGGCCACCATCTCGATGGTGGTGGAATAGGATGGATTGTGTTTTTTAGCATTTCATCCAAACTGTGCAACCTCTAACACGGAAAGGATATGATGGAGCGAAGTTTGCATACACTGTTCCCATTTTACTTCATTTACATACGGAGATACATATAGTTGTACGTTTGCTGAATGTGATTTCAGTACTACAACGGCATAGTGTGGATATAACCACTGCTATTGCATCTCACACGGATGAATCCGTGAAAGCCGCATGAACACAAATATATATATTTATATATATATATATATATATATATATATATATATATATATATATATATATATATATATATATATATATATATATAGAATATGTATTGGACATTTACATTCGCTTACGTTAGCCAAACAAGTTGACAAGATAGGGAGAGAGAGAGAAAAAGAGATGGATAGAGAAAATTGATCCTTACGCCTTGCCTATGTAAATGGTGGATCAGGCGGAACTCATCCCTCTGTATCTCGAAAACTATTAACTTTTGAACTTGGTGCCCTTACGAACTTATGATTAGGACATCTAGACCTACAACGACGTACTGAATTTTCAACGAATTTGACCAGGATTCAATTCCCATTTGGTTGGTGTGGGCGCAACTCATCCCTCTGTATCTCGAAAACTATTAACTTTTGGACTTTGTGCCCATAGGAACTTTTGATCAGAACATCTAGACCTACAACATACTGAATTTTCAACGAATTTGACCGGGATTCAATTTCCATTTCATTGGTGCGGGGTCCATAATCCCATTTTTATTTTAAAGGTTCGTGAAAAATATAATTACTCTAAAAATATATAATGAATTATATTTTTTTGTCACCGGATATATAAATAGGTCACACGAATGTTAAAATAATATTTTCCCTGGATTTTTTGCGATCAAAAATAAATCTATCAAATTTGTTTTTGTTTGCTAGTGTATTACGTTAAACTTATTTTGAAGCTTATCATAATTACACAGCTATATTAAGAAAGTACCGTGTTCAAATATTTGCGCGCGCATCGCCTTGAACTAATATAAATATATTAATAATTACCTAGCTCAAAGTAACACTACTTCATAAGTAACTTCTTTAGTACTTTGTGTCTCGCACACTTTAACTTTTACTTTTTATCTCCAATTTTTTAAAATGGAACAACTTCCCAAAAGTCAAACCATCGCCATGAGACAGAAGCTCATTGGGTGAGAAAATTTTTAATTTTAATTTTGCAATATTTACTGATTTTACGTACATATCTATTGTAAATTATTTTTAGAAAATTTATTTTATTTTTAACCGAAATTGTTTGCATATTTAATGGTTTTGAAATAATCGTAATTTTTCCCTGTTTAGCAAGGTCGTGAATTAACATTGTGAATATTAAAGTAAGATAATACGATTTTTTTATTTGAGGTGTTACTTTATCAATGGATGACAAAATTGCTTCAAATTTCCGTGTAGTACTATATATTTAGATTAGAATATTGTTAATTTAATTTGGGATATAGTAACTTGAATTCACTTGCGTACATTGTGGATATGTATCTACCGATTAATTTATGTAAGTTAGAAAATATTAAGCCGATTTTGATCCTATTTTTTTTGGTAAAGATAAATACTGAATAGAATGTTGTGAAAGCAAATAATTTATTTATTAGTAGCTGACAACGACCACTTTGCAAAATTTAGGAATCGGTTTATAAGAAACATGAATTGCATTCTTCTTAGACTTAAAGAATTGTATGAAAAATAGAAAATTAAGTCAAGATTTGTTATTTGTTCCTTATTTTCTCTACCTATATACAATGCCATACTTAATAACTATTATGTAATTAAAATTACATATTTTGGCAATTTAACACAAATTTTACAACCAGATTTACCAAAAATATTTAACTTTTAAACTCTGGTTTCTATGGAATTTATTCCATAGAAACTAGAGTTTAAAAGATAAATATTTTTGGTAAATCTGGTTGTAAAATTTGTGTTAAATTGTCAAAATATGTAATTTTAATTATATAATAGTTATTAAGTATAGCATTGTCCGTAAGTAGAGAAAGAAAGCAACAAATGACAAATTTTGACTTAATTTTCTATTTTTCAAACTAATCAACTGCTCAGTTTTCTTTTATTAATAAAACTGTTAAAATTTTTATTATGTATGTCAACCAATAAACCTTAATAAAGGGAAAGTAAAGAAAAAAACCTAGAGTCAAAGCCTAGACAACAAATTTTTCGTTTTTATAGATTTGGTAATAAAACAAAATGTTTATTTTTTATTTTTGAATTTTTAAGGTTCAAAACTTGACCGATTTACAATTAACTATTAGTATTATTATTTTCTAAAATATTTTTTTTTCGACTTATCGGAAATACCGTTAAAAAGGTTTTTTGGATTTTATACACCTTAAATGAACCAAATCTTCAATTGTGGGGGAAAAATCGTTACATTTTCTTTCTCGAAGTATCTAGCTTCGATTTCTATGAAACTTTAATATGTTTTTTAAATATCTCAAGTTCTAATTGAGATATCTTTACAAAATAAAATTAAAATTACTGGTTGTTTGAAACGAAGTAAAACTATGATAGTTTTATCCACAGGAATATTATCCCTTATTTTTATAAGGATAAAAGTATGAAAATGAAAGGGATTTTTTAAAAGATTTTTTTACGAATAACATAAGCGTCTAAAGTTGACGAATTTTCGAAAAAAAAACTAATAAAAGGTGTTAAGTCACCCCAAATACTTTTTTTATATCTAAAGTTCTAATCGAGATATCGTCACAAAATAAAATAAACAGAAGTATTTGGGATCACTTACCACCTTTTATTAGTATTTTTTTTTAGAAAACTCTGAAAAACGTCAACTGTAGTCGCTTAAGTTATTAATAAAAAAATATTTTCAAAGAATTTCGTTTAATGGCATAATTTTTAGAATTAAAATATGTGAATGAAGTGCAACTTTACCTTTATAAAAAATATTGATGTTATGGGAGGAGTTTAAACCATCACAGTTTTACTTCGTTTCCAATAACAAGTAATTCCCACTTTTTTTGTTAGGATATCTTAATTAAAACTTGAGATATTAAAAAAAACTGTTTTTGAATGTGAACTTCAGAGGTGGTTTTCATCCTCCTCAAGTGAATATCCGCCGATAAAAAAAACGTGTCTATGTATATATATATATATATATATATATATATATATATATATATATATATATATATATTAAAGTTTCATCAAAATTAGAGCCAGAAAATTTGGATACCTTCCTTGTTAGTTAAAAGATATGATTTAGAAAAATATTATTTTTTTTTGTATACAAAACGCTCAAGTATAGTATTTATTTTTAAACCAGTAAAAAATAACGGAGTACATGGACAATGATGAATTGCTCATAAGAAAAATTATTCAAAAGATAATTTTGAAAGTGACTATCTAAAAACCTAAAATAAAAATATAAAAACCATGTTAATTCAATTTTTCTTAGCGAGTTTTTTTTATCCAAATTTGCGCTATTTCTGCTGGAAACTAAAATAGCAATTTCTGAACATTGTAAACCTATAATTATTTACTGACAAAACAGTATTAGTGTGTTTTCTGTTTCTGAATAAAACCAAAACATATTTTATTAGCAACGAAAAAGTTCTAAAATTAAATATTATATAATTTGTAGTATATTACTCTTTTTTGAAAACATTTTTAAAACAATTTGTTTCACTGTTTACAGATTTTTTCTAGAAAATAAGAGTTAGGAAAGAGCTTCTGGCTCACACGTGACAATTTGTCACAATTTAATATATTTTCTACTATAACTTATCCATTGTACTCCAGTCTCTGAACAAGAAATAGGTCCTTTTATGATGTTAATTTGCCAAAGGATAGGAAGTATTTTAAGTTGTAGAAAGGATCAATACAAGAATCCTATATTGTTTTGGAGGCTGAAATAATCTGCATTAACAAATAACAAATGACGGGTCTTCAGAGTTGGCGAAAATCTGTTTTTCGTTCCTGGAAACATTGTTTTTAGAACGTAAATTCCTAAAACTTTTTTGAAGGTCTTAACAAGACCTTTAATTTAAACTATCGTTGGTTTCATTGGGTTAATTAATTATTGCAAAAATGCCGAAAACCAGTCAAAAATGGATGTTTTTTACAATGTTAATAATTACTGCCAAAATAACTTTTTAATATTATTATAGCTTCAAATTCGAGCTTTCTTAATTCCGAATCAAATCAGCTTTTGTAAAAGTTGATTGGTTGCTGAGATATGTTAATTTGTTTATCTCGAGAGGCTGAATGTTGAACGCCATTATGTATTTGTTTATGACTATTTCTACTCATTTAAGCGAATATTTTCTTCCTTAAGACTTATATTTTAATATTATAAGCGAGTCCCATAAACAAATTAATGTTTACCCCCTTATTTGTTGCTTTAAAAAAACGGGTAGTTTTTTTTTGTTAACAGAACTGCAGCGACCCCCTTATGTCGCACAAAAAAAAGGGAAAAACATTAATTTTTTTATTTTACTCACAATATTAAAATATAGGTATTAAAGGAGACAATAAGCGCTTAAATGAGTTGAAATATTCTTAAACAAATGCGTAATGGCGTTCAAAATTAAGCGCCTCGGGATAAACAAATTAACATATCTTAGGAACAAACGAACCGATCAACTTGTACAAAAGCACATTCGACTCAGAATTACGAATGCTTCCATTTAAAGCCAAAATAATATTTAAAAAGATATTTTTGCAATAATTATTAACATTTTTGGAGGTTTTTCGGAATTTCTGGAATAACTAATTGACCAAATAAAACCAGCGACAGCTTAAATTAAAGGTCTTGTTAATATCTTCAAAAAAGTATAAGGAACTCTAAAAATAATACTGTAGCTTGCAGAAACGAAAAACCTGTTTTCGCTAATTTTGAACCACCGCCATTTGTTAATGCAAATTATTTTAGCGTCCAAAACCATACAGGCATTTTTGTAGTGACCCTGCCTACCACTTAAAATACTTCCCATCTTATGGAAGATTAACATTATCAATTTCGTCCACAAACTGAAATCTTGCTGGTAATTTAGAGACCTAACTAAGCATATTTTTTTGTACTTTATTTACCTTATCATAGTTAATTGGCAAACATATATATCCTATATGTTCGTTTTTTACATGTTTAATTAATTACAATATTATTTTAGCAACTCGCACTTTATAATTTTTAACTCACCTAGACATGAATAACTGATATACTACGATAAATCTTATTTAAAATAAGCGAAGTAAATTTTCAAAATTAGTACAAACATCAAAACCAACTTTTGCAAAGTAACTTTTACCACTTAAAATTAATTTGTAGCGTTTACCTTTAGTTTAGTTAAAGAAAAAATATGTTTTTTTTTCAGGCCTTCATGTCAACTCTTCTTCAAAAAAGATCCCTTAAAAATTGTTAGGGCAAAGGACCAGTATATGTACGATGAAAGGGGTGACGCTTACCTCGACTGTATCAATAACGTAGCCCATGGTAAGTAGTAAATAAAAATATAATTTACCATTAAAAGCCAATGGTAGTTTTTTTACGTTCAAACTTTGAAATTAAAAAATATGCTTCTTAAATTTCATTCCTAAATAAAACCCACATATAAACAAAATATCAATAATTAATATTTCCAATTTTTACACATTTAGTTAAGGGATGTTACATTTTTAAAGTAGGTAATTTAATCAGGTATACAAAATCATATTTTTTATATACTTTTTAACCTCACTTAACTATAACTAAAGTGTTTTCTACTGATTACCTATTGTATTAATTTATTCTTAAATAACAACAATATAATTTAATGAGATATTCACAATTATAAAAATTTTGACGAAATCTACCAATATCAATTTTGAACGAAATAGCAGATTGACAAATTTTCTATTCGCCATGTTTAATTACAAGACAATAGTCCTCCAAAACCAACATTTTTTGCCCGCTATATTATCTCTACAGTTAACGTAAAAATTTGAGAATTTTATTTAGCCAAAATTTTTTCTGTTATCATTTAAAATATTCTGAGGAAAGTCAAAATTGATTGAATATATATAAATACTATTATCATATATATATATATATATATATATATATATATATATATATATATATACATATATATATATATATATATATATATATATATATATATATATATATATATATATACATATATATATATATATATATATATATATATATATATGATAATAGTATTTAACGGATCAAATAAATACAATCCATTTCAAAAATAAAAAATACAAACACTATTTAAAACAGTCAGAATTAAAAAACTTACAAATCCAAACATGCATTAAAGTATTTCAAAGACAAGTATTGACAATTGACAATTTCCATTTCAAAAATAAAAAATACAATCACTATTTAAAACAGTCAGAAATAAAAAAAAAATACAAATCTAAACATACATCAAAGTGCTTCAAAAGACAAGTATTGACAATTGACAATATTAACTAGTTTTTCAAAAATTGTAAAATTTTTAATTTAAAGACATTAATTGGCAAATGAAAAATATCAATCTCGGCAGGAACTGAATTCATTTCCCTACACATTCGAGAAATAGGACTGTTAATGCCATAATTCGTTCGGTAATATATCACATCAAACAAATTGTGCGCTCTAAAAGCTCTTTGAGGAACTGATAATCCAATATTATTGAGTAGTTCAGGAGAATCAATACAAGAGTTAACAATAGAACGAGGTCAAGATATATACATCTCACACGCAATGGTAGCAACCTCAAAGCATCGGCAGTATCATCATATACAGACCGCTCCTGCTGCATTCCCTGTTTAAAGGAAACGAAATTTAAAAACTTTCTTTGTACTCTTTCTACTTTTTCTTTGTATGTAAAACAATGAGGTGACCAAACTTGGGACGCATATTCTAAGATTGATCGAACTACAGAGCAGTATATCACTTTAAAACAGTCTACACTATTAAAATCTGTAAGCATTCTCTTCACAAACCCGAGCAACTTCAAACCCCAGTTCACAATATTATCAATATGTGTGTCGAAGCAAAGGGCCCGATCAAATGTAACACCCAGATCCTTCACACATTCAACGCGATTAATCATGTTATTATCAAGAAAGTAATCAAAAGTTATTCAATCCCTTTTACGATAAAAACTTATAATGGAGCATTTATTAAAATTAAGGTGCATAAAATTTAACTTACACCATTCAGAGAATCGAGCTAGATCCTCTTGAATGCCCTCGCAATCGTTGCTACTCCTGACAACCCGAAATATCTTTAAATCATCTGCATAAAGAAGACATCTACTGAAAGTTACGATGTCCTCAATATTGTTAATAAAGCATATATATTTCCAATAACAAGTAATTCCCACTTTTTTTGTTAGGATATCTTAATTAAAACTTGAGATATTAAAAAAAACTGTTTTTGAATGTGAACTTCAGAGGTGTTTTTCATCCTCCTCAAGTGAATATCCGCCGATAAAAAAAACGTGTCTATGTATATATATATATATATATATATATATATATATATATATATATATACAGTGAACTCTCTCTTGAATGGACAGCACTTGTGTAGCATAAAGTGTCCTTTGAATGGAGGTGTCCGTTGAATGGAGAAAATAAAATAAACTTTAAATATTTAAACATGTATATTACGTATATGTAGTCAATGTTTAAATGTTAGCAAAAACACAAGTTTTTAATACTAAATATGTATATAACCTATGTATATGTAATTAAAATATGCACATAAATCATTTGTTATTTAAAAAAAAACTTTCAAGGGTGGTTTGCTTAAGGCCATTTAATTTATTTTTAACAATTTGGGTTTCTACTGAACTTACAGCTTGGGAGATTTGTTGTGCAATGTTAGAATTTCCCTGTAATACAAAAAATGTTTCAATGTCTTTTAGTTTTTTGTAGGCTTCATTAATGTCTTTTATATTCGAAGTATTCGTTTCTTCGTCGTCACTTTCACTTTCAGATAATGTTTCAACAACCTGATTCACCTGAAACTCACGTACACACTCTTGAATACTTAAATCGGGATTTTCAGTCAACAAAGTTCCATCAATTTCCATATAACTTAATAAATCAATGGAAAAGTGTTTGTTTTTTTTCCATAATTCAGAAAGTGGCAGATCGTCCTCGGAATCTTCTTCAGGCTCAACGTTGTCCTGTGTACCGAATCCAGCTTTAAGAAAGCAATTGTTGATAGTTTTCGGTTGTACTTCCTTCCATGCAGTTACAGTCCAAATCAAGGCATTGGTAACGTTAATAGACTTCTCAAGTTCCCCTATAGAATCAGACTCTTCTATCGACGATAGCAGTCTTCGGATCAATAACTTTCTGTAGTAGCTTTTGAAACATTTTATAATCCCCTGATCGAGGGGCTGGCATTCAGATGTAGTATTAGGCGGCAGAAATATCAATTTAACATTACATAATACAAGTTGTGGATGAGACGCAGCATTGTCTAGGAACAAAAGTACTTTTCGATTTTCTCTCTGCATTTTTCTGTCAAATTTATTTAGCCAATCTGTCATGATTTCTCTTGTCATCCATGACTTCTTATTGTAATACCATTCGATAGGTAATTTTTCTACATAGGAGTTCTTGAAACAACGAGGATTCTTGCTTTTTCCAATTACCAGTGGCTTTTCTTTGTTTCCAATCATATTGGTGCAAAACAGAATTGTGAGTCTGTCTTTGGAAGCCTTACCTCCAGTGCATTTTTCTCCTCTCAGAGCATATGTTTTGTTAGGCAAGGCACGAAAAAATAGTCCCGTCTCATCTGCGTTAAAAATATCACGAGGAGAGTATTCTTTCATTATAGTGAGCAGTTTTTTCTTCCAGTCAGCAACCACTGATAAATCTACAGCCGCTGCTTCGCCACATATAGATTTGAAGGAAATATTGTGCCGCTTACAAAACTTCTCGAGCCATCCGCTGGAAGCCTTCATGTCAAAATTTAGTTCCGTTGCAACTTCTAATGCTTTTTCTTGAATAATTTTACCAGAAACAGGAATGTTTTTAGAACGCACTTTACAAAACCAATCGAAAACAATTTGATCTAATGCA
Organism: Diaprepes abbreviatus; assembly: GCA_034092305.1. Classification (NCBI taxonomy): domain Eukaryota; kingdom Metazoa; phylum Arthropoda; class Insecta; order Coleoptera; family Curculionidae; genus Diaprepes; species Diaprepes abbreviatus. Next base: position 721,924 of record JASJET010000324.1, on the reverse strand, counting down.
GCACCCTCAGTTTTCAAAAATTTCCTTTTCTTTTCGGTGTTTCCGCTCTCAGAAAACTGCTTAATTATATCACTCTTACGTTTTAAAATTTCACTAGCTTGACTTTTTCCAATTCCAAACTTTTCTGCTAACTGTCTAACACTTAACTTATTCGTATCCGCATAATGGATTACATCGACTTTTTCTGCCAAACTTAAAAACTTTCTTTTGTTGGTAGCCATGTTATTCGCGTCACAAAACGTTTATGCAACTAAGATGATATTATCCTTTCCGCAGCAGTTTTAACAATACGTACATAATAAAGTAAAATGTGCTTAATAGAATTCACGTGCACCAATAAAATTCCTTGGAAAACCCTAAAACCCTAATTACCTACCAATATACCTGGCTGCCGCCTATTTTGTGGGTATTTACGCAAATAAAATGTGTCTTTAATAAAATTTAAAATTTAGGCAAATATTGAAAGGAAAATAGTAAAATATTTGTCCGTTAGAATTATTTTTTATAAATAATTTACTGTCCGTGTCCGTTGTTGAGAGCGTCCATTGGAGGGAGGTTTAAAAGTACAGACTGGTATATACGAATGGTTTTTGTCTCAAAAATTGCCCATATAGAAGAGGTGTCCATTGAATAGAGGTGTCCGTTAAGAGAGAGTTCACTGTATATATATATATATATATATATATATATATATATATATATATATATATATATATATATATATATATATATATATATATTGCCATTGGCAACTCGGCTTTGGTGTTCCCGTGTTTGAACCTCCAAATCTAATGATTACGTTATTATTATAAAAATGTTAGAAATTTTTGAAAATCGCTGCAGTAACGTCAATTTTTTTTCTATAAAACTTAATAAATAAAGTTAAAATTAAAAGGTTTTAAAACATAATAATAAGCGTTAAATATCAGTGCGGTTGATAAACTCCTCAAGAACATAATCGCGTTACGCCACTGCTCAAAATATTTTACATGCTTACAATTGTATTAAGATTCGTTGCCATGGTAATTATTTTACGAAGCAGCATATTCCGTATCTAAACGTAGTACCAGGTCAAAAGAGATTTTTAATTCAGCCTAGTATATTTACTTTGCTTTACAATTAATTGTTTGGTAATGACGTACAAAGGTAATTAATAGTATTTATTTATTAATCAGATTAAGTCCACACAAATATTATTAAATTACTTTTAAAATAATCAGTCATTATAAGACCATTCTAAACAGAACGCAAACTAATGGATCACTTATCACTATTTATTTTTTAATTGCCTTCGTATGAAAACAAGATGGTGATTAAAAAGCTTTCAAACGATAATGGTAGTTTTCCATTTGCAGACATCAACATTTCCTATTGTTTGGTTTAAACTAGTATTTCGAGATTTATCGTTTATGGTGTATCGACTTTTAAAAATACCCTACATTACATTAATCAAAATATTTTCAAAAGATCACGAGAATGAGAGTATTTAATAATCACATGTGACATGTGCCGTTACTATTTATAGAAAGGTTAACATTCGCGGCTTAGTTTACCAGGCAACTAGTTAATAACAGCAATTTAATTAATAATGATTATTATTATTATTTTATTACGATTACGATAACAGAAATTATAGTCAACTCATGCTTATAATGCAAATAAATCGTAACATCAAACAAAGAAGAAATAGAACAGACTGAACATTAGGAAATCTTTAAAAAGATAGACAAGCTGGTGAAGAGAGAAATTTGAAAAAATAAAAGAAAATACAATGTCAAAATCATAGAAGAAATTAAAAAAAAAGACAAGTGCAACATGAAAACTCTACGTTCCCAGCTATCGAAGATATTACAAAATTCGCAAAAATACGAGATGAAAAGAACATACTAGCTCAAAGCAAGAAAGATATTATCACAGCTATTGAAACATTTTACACTAACTTGTACTGATCTAAAATACAAAAAAGAGAAGATGCGAAGAAATGACTGAGATAACTGAAAAGGAAATGAACAAGTCCTTAAAACAAGTGAAGAACAATAGGTGTCTCGGAATAGAAATATTAAAATTAGGAGGACAAATATTAAAAAAGCAATAAAAATTTTGCTAAACAAAAGCCTCAACAACTTAAAAATTGCAGTGACTTAGAGATTATACTACTCTTAAAAAAATGAGATAATGTATATATTTAAAATTATCGACCACACTTATATAGACAGTTCACAAAATCAACAGCAAATCGACTAACAAAAGTAAATTTTTATCGGGTGATTTTAGAAGGAGATTTAGTACACTGACAGAAAAATGAGAGAAGTATAACGTACCGATGCATTAGCCTTGATTGTCTTTTAAAAAGCACTTGATTCCATCTGGTCAGCTTTGAGGTCCTTGGCGAATGCCAGAGTAGACTCAAAAGAGGTAATCATACATTTTAGAACGGATGAAACAATTACTATTGGTAAAGTAGCACTAAGATGGATTGTGAAGTGTACCATGCTTGGTATTTCGTTTTGAGGTAGGTTCTTTTTTTCTCTTGGATCACTCCGGATGCACTGCGGCCAGTATAGGCCTATTGTACTCACCCGAACCAGTTTGTACAAGTCCGCTAAGAAGTAAGTATGTATTTCACTCGGTTCTAAGTTTGTCTCCTTCTATCTAGTGACTTACAGATACATATGATGTGCTTCGCCGTTTTCTCGGCTTGACCATATAGCCTAGAGTTGAGGGCTCCGTTGTACAGGTTCATTTTATTCAGATGAACTTTGACGGCCATGTGTCCCGTCATTTTACCTATAATTGTCCTTAATTGGTTTCTACTCATTTGGAGCAGTTTCTTTGCTAATTTCGGGTCAGAATTCCCAATACAAAGCTTCCTGTGATTCAATCCTTGTCTGGCTGTCCAGTGGTTCTTGTGCTCTTTTTTGATCCATTTTTTAACACCTTATCATGCTAGACCAACTCATCGCCTTTTTGATTTCCATGTATGCCTTCGTGTCATGGTACCTACCGTAACATAACTCTGTTGTTCTTTGCTAGAGTTGTAAGTTCACTCTGACATTCCTAAACCAATATAGATGATACCTTTTCACCCTTGGGGATCTTTAGAGGTACATGGTTGTCGGAAAAATGTAGATTTGCTTCTCCTTGTAGGCTCTCCTTTTTATCTCATCTGCACATTGTGGGACTGCATATATTTCTGCCTGGAATACTGTTGGGAAGAGTTATTTCTTTCCTTGGTTGTAACTGATATATCCCAGCTTGAGTTATTGGTTTCAAACCGTCGGTGTACCAGATAAGTGTACCGGAAGATGTTTCCGGTTTAACTGGTTTACTTCCATTCGATCTTCATGAGAGAGAAATCGGGAAGAAAACAAAAATCATCAATATAATAGAATAATCAAAGAAGATGAAGTGTAGATGGGCCGGAAACGCTGCTAGACTAGCTTCAGATAGATGGGCATATAAAATAACAGAATCTAAAAGCTAAAAATAAAAGTAATCGATGGAGAGATTGTGTAAAAAACTAGATTTTCTCATATTTCTAGACAGCTGAGCCATTTCTATGTAGAATATTTTTGTGTAAAATTGTTCATATTACAATATTAAAAATCATATTCTAGAAGTTAACAAAAATGGAGACAGACACAGACAAGAAAATTTCTGCCCAAAATTCCCGACGTTTAAGCAATATGTACTGTACGAGTACAGTTTTTTTCTTAATTATCATTATATTTTTGATGTTTTGAACAAGTTAACTTCTAAAATATGACTTATCATATTAAAATACGATTTATACGTTGAAAAAAATTTACTTGAAATATGGTAGAAAAGTGATATTCCAAGATATCAAGGGAGTGCACAAACTTTTGGTTAAACGTCATCAAAGCACACTGCAACTTCCTAAGTGCTGCAATATTATTTGATTCAAGATGTATAGAATCTTCTAGAGACTTAGAAATGAAAGGGTCTAATTTACGAGCGATAATGGTATAAACTTAGCTCCATATGATATCTCACTAATTTTTGTAGCCAGAAAGTTACAAGACATCATTTTTAACAGATATTTTTTTGTTTAAATTAAAATTAGGCAAATAGTTTGCCATTGATGAAAGATATCGAAATTGAAAAACATCAGTTGATATTAAAAAACAATATAAAGGATTATCAGATGTTTACTACTTTGAAGATTTCATAATTCCAGGAAATTTCATTTAATAATAAATATTTCTAGTGCTTTTCATTTCAAGCAAAAATTAAAAAGATTTTTGCGAAAATAATGAGTTTAAAATATAATTTCTATTATCTTTTAAGCACGTATATTATAGAAATTATAACCTAATATTAAAAAATTGCTGATTTCTTTGTATAACCAATCACAATCATGATTATGATAAGCCCTTTTCCAATCATGGCTGGATGTATCTAAACTCCAATGTATTCCATTTCGTTCTATCCATTGCCAACGTCGTTTACTATGTTCCCACAATACTTTATACATCATCACGCCATTTGGTATTGGGTCTTCCTTTACCTCGTTTATGTTTTTAGTCGTCAGTCCAGGGTTGACTTAGTCCATCCACCATCCTACAAATTCATTTGTTAGCATGATGAGCCAGTTCCTCGCAGGTATTTTCTGCACTTTATGCCTTTCTTTTTACTCGACTATCATGGTAGTCGGAAGGAATACAGCTGCTGCGGACCAAAAATCAGTTTTTTCTGGTTTCACTCATTTTGAGGAGTATTTATCCATTCATATAATATACTGGCGAAGCGTCTTGATGTATAAATTCAGGATATGTGAAAAATAAGTGTGGTATGAATAGGAATTAGGAAGAGTGGAAGAAAAATATGATTGACGTGGGCAGGAGCACATCTCTGCAATAAACCTATCCCCTCGGGATCATTACAGAATGTCTACCCGCCACCAGCATATACCAATAATCTTCAAAATTAAATTCGCACAAAGGAAATCATTTTAGTGGTCATCGTGGGCTATGTCTATATTTACATAATGAAAAGTTTGTCTGTCTGTCGTCTCATATTATTAGATCTGCTGAAAAGATTTTGATGTAATTTTCAATGTCATCTAGAGGGTCTCTTGAGAAAAGTTTTCGTATATGGCAAAAATAACATCAAACATCCGCGAACAGCGCCCCAGACAAGAACTAACATTGAATAAAGCTAAATATAAACCCTTAAAAAAATGATTCTACTAAAGGCCACGTGGACGAAATATCGGATAACATCGTTGAACTTTGATATATTAGTATCAAGTTGACGTAGGAACTTTTAAGCAAAATCAGGCATATATGTCATAATGTGAATTAATATGATAACCTAATAAAAATAATTAGCTACTTTAGGTGATAAAAAAAACTGTTGTAAGGACTTACAAATAATATAATTTTTAATGTCAATAATCTTAAGTCATTTTAATATTCAAAAAAAAAAAATGGATATTATATCTATGCCTTGTAAGATCACCATTTAAAAAAATAAAATAAAATAAGTATTTATCGACCTGATTTTAAAATTAAAATAGATTTCGCAAAGGAATAAAACAAAAAAAGGCAATAAACTTAATATAATACTCAGCATAAAGAAATAAGACCTGTTTATTTTTAAACAAATGTGCTTTTTTGTTGTTGTGCATGAGATCGTTCATAATCTATGACCTTGAAAATCCTCAAATGTTCAGTGTAGTCAACTTTAAAAAAGCGGTCTTGAATTGGATTTTACACTTATCTAAATGTTTGTTTGGAAGAGCTTAAAGTTTCGGGTTCGTAATAATGCCTGAAAATATTTATACATTTATTTCCAAAAATTTATGTGCAAAAATATTTTTTTAATGACATTTCATTTAAGCTCTGTAAACTTAAAAATTGCTTGTGTACTATTCTATAGAAATACAGGTACAAATATCTTGAAATTTAACTGACATATCAAATATTTTACCTGGAATTTAGTTACATATGCCAGTTTTTTAAATAATTAGTCTACTAGAAGAGCTAAAGAATCAACTTTAAATAGGCGTGAGCAATTAACAGATTTTGATCAAAAATATTTATTTTTAGTCTAAGATCCATATGCAATTTTGGGTCATTTTATGACAAGTTATCTTTAAATTAATATACATTTAATATATACCATCCTTAATTAAAATTCATTATAGAACAAGAAGAACAAAATTAAATTGATTTTCTTAACGTAAATATATGTAGATATTGGTAGTGTAACTAATGCCGAACAGCAACGGTAAATGGGGTAGGGGCACCATCATGCATATACCATAGTTCTCGTAAATTTTCCAGAAGAACGGGTAATGTGTTTTCCAAAAAATTTAGATAAATATTTCTATTTTTCCTGTCTGGACCTCCCCATAAGCGTATGGAGAGGACCAAAGCGGTATTTGTAGGAAATAAACTGTTTGTATATATTTTTCCTTTTCTCTGCCTGAAAGGAGAATTACATATATAACAACTATTTATATAGATTTCTTTATTTCTTACTGAAATTTTGAAGTTTTAGAAAACTTCTCACTACTCACAGTGATTCATAGATGTCGTTCGACTGGCGATATTTTTCAGTCTGACATCGAGGTCGGTAGGTGGCAGGTTGCAATATCCTACCGACATACCTTGAAATTTATATTTCATATATCAGTTATTTCCTGCAAATGTTGCTCTCGGTCCGATACAGCTCCACTGACGAAATTATAAGGTGGTCAAAACGTGTATGGACAGAAGACCAGAGCGGTATTTGCAGGAATTAAACTGTTTGTATATATTTTTCCTTTTCTCTGCCTGGAAGGAGAATTACATATATAACAACTATTTAAATACGACAGATAGATTTCTTACTGAAATTTTAATTTTTAAAGAAGCAGGAAGATGTTTATGCACCTTTCTAGACTACATAGATAACTTGCAAGATGAAGTGCTGATAAATTTTTATCTAATCGACATTGCTATATATTGTTATCTTTGTATATTAAGGTGATTGATGATTGATTTATTGTGTTTTAAAGGAGGAAAATTTCATCCATTTTTAAAGAACACACATTATTGTTAATATTTTTTGGTATGTTTCAGATCTGTTTTATAATATTTTAAAACTTTTTTAAAGAAAATTTTGTAAATAAAGTATATTTTGACTGTAGTCCTTACTTTATAAAAAAAGCCCAGAGAAAGGAATCCAAGCCGCAGTGCGGCCAATTTTAGTCTCCAAAATGAGAGATTATACAACTTGAGATGATTTTATCAAGAAACGCAACGTTAGATTAAGATTCAATTGCTAAAGCTGCAGGAATTAGCTAAGAGTGCTGAGGTAGAGGTTTAATTCATGGAAGCGATGCAGGATGAAGATATTTAGTTAATCTGCGACACTGACACACACAGTCGCAATATTTTCAGTCGATCTTTTAGGGCAGTCGGGGCTAAGGTTTCTCTCATAGTCTTATAAAAACATCCTCTTAAATTTCGTGAATAAATTTTCAGTAGCATGCTGCGACGATGTATTATTTATACCAAAATGTTTAAGTAACTTGCAAAGCATCACAAAAATGGTTCTCCATTTTTGTAATACGTTTTTACTATTAATAACACCGGCACACAAAAAAAAATGGTCTGATCTCGGTACCCCACCATAGTATTTTTATGTATTTTGACACGCTGAATTCGAATACGTTTGATCCCATCACCCACAGTTTTTCCGCAAATCACGAAAAATAGCTGAAAAAGCGGAAAATTGCTTACTTCATATTTTACCGTCACGATGGACGCATATATCAACTCCTAAGTTGGCAACTTGGCTTATGGGGAGTAAGGGGCTACAAGAAGAATTCTAAAACATGGCAAGCACATCAAAGGAAAATTGGTTACGATGCAGGGATTCGTATGCCCAGTATCGGCGGCTGGTCAGGGTGAGCAAGCGGGCCCGCAGGGGTCGTCATCAAGCGACCGCAGTTCCTTATCAGTTGGCAACTTGGTTGATAAGGAGTATGAAGCTACAAGAAGAACTAATGCATCTGCCAGGCATGAACGCTGTCGCGACAGAAGCATGTTCTGTTACGTTTGCGGATAATATGAAGTAAGCAAATTACGTAGAAAATGAGTGATACATGTAAAAATATATATCGTGAATGTTATGAAAGTGTAATATCTAATCAAGATGATACATGTGCTCTGGACAGACCAAGTTTTAAAATACATCTCACCGACTATATCGTCAAAATCTCAATCACAAGAGAACTGTTACTTTTGCAATACAACAGTAGAAGGATTCAATGCGAAGACCAAATCAAAAATATCTTATTCGATAGTGTCTTCTGTTATACCAGCAAAAACTCATTTAGAGTCCAATATTGAAGGTATGGATACCAGCGCTACAGTGAATGAAGCTTCAACAAGTGTTGAAGAAACAGATAGAAAAGTAACGGACGACAGTGAAGAAGAACCTGGAAGTGGTTGAGACCAAGAAGATAAAGATGAAGAATATCTGCCAAAAGGGAAGAGAAATAAACCTGTAAGACTATTTAATCAATAAAGTTTGAGTGATTTCATCAGGAACATGGGTCTATCTAAAGATGTATTTGAATATATGCCTGCAGAGCTGAAAAACCGTGGAATGCTAAAACAAGGAACAAACTCGAAGTTCTACAGGAATAAAGATGAAGTGGGATCTTTGCTCTATTGTATAAACGTTTGCAGTTTGATGAATGAAACGAAACAAAATTGTTATGTTCCTAAAGAATGGAGATTATTCAGACTCTTCAAAACGGAGTCTCAAGGCAGAACTGCTGCACAATGAAAATTATTACCCAAGTATTCCAATAGCTCACTCAATACGATTAAGAGAAAGTTATGAAAATATCAAATATGTATTACAGAAAATTAGATACCATGAACATGGATGGCAAGTTTGTGGTGATTTGAAAATCATAGCGATCATCCTAGATCAACAATCAGGATATACAAAATATCTCTGCTTCTTGTGTTTATGGGACAGCAGAGATCGCGTAAATCATTACGAGAAATAAGTTTGGCAAGCAAGAGCAGGACTTGAACCAGGAAATAACAATGTACTGAAACAGCCTTTAATTGAACCATCAAAAGTATTATTTCCGCCTCTTCATATAAAACTTGGATGTATGAAACAATTTGTCAAGTCCTTAGATAAGGAAGGACAATGTTATCAGTACCTGAAAAGCCAATTTCCTCAGTTGACTGAGGCTAAAGTGAAAGAAGGAATATTTGATGAACCTCAGATCCGTAAAATGTTCAACGACGAATATTTCGTACGTACAATGAACGATGTTGAAAAAGCTGCATGGCTTAGTTTTCGAGATGTTTCTCGAAACTTTTTGGGAAATAACAAAAATGATGACTATGCAGCTATCTTAGTAACTATGGTAAACAATTTTAGGCATTTAGGATGTTCGATGAGTCTCAAACTCCATTTCTTGGATTCTCATATGAGCTATTTTCCTAAAAAGTTAGGCGACTACAGTGAAGAGCACGGCGAGCGTTTTCATCAAGATATGAAGGTATGGCTACTGAAGATGACAGTAATTCGAAAAGGGTAAGAAATCCTTTACACAGATGTTTTGAAAATAAAAGATAACGTTACAGACGAAAGAAATAATAAAAAGTTTAATGAAATATAACCCATAGCTACTCGATTAGAAAGCTCGACTATTATAAAAACAAAAGATTAAGACTAACTTAAAGAACAATTGATGGATAGAATGACATGATAATTTTTCGCGAGATTGCAGTTTTCAAATCCTTCGACAGCTTAGAAATATATATGGAACCATTTAATGAATCAAGTGTTACCTTCCGAATTTTCCGCTTTTTCAGCTATTTTTCATGATTTGCGGAAAAGCTGTGGATGATGAGATCAATCAATCGGACTCACTATTCGAATTCAGCGAGTCAAAATACATGAAAATACTATGGTGGGGTACCGAGATCAGACCACTTTTTTTGTGTGCTGATGTAATTGTTCCAAACTATTCGGCGCCATTTGTTAAAACGCCTATATTTCAATTAAAAATTTACCAAATATAACTGACTCAATAATTATCAGATGAAAATGATGTGATATTTAAAATTCAAGTTCTTATTAAGACACCGTATCTATATATTTTTAAATAATTTTAATATTTTTTTTTAGTTGGTCACAGCAATCCAGAAGTAGTAAAAGCTGGATGTGACCAAATGGCACTCCTGTACACCAACAACCGATTTCTCCACGACAATATCGTCCTCTGCGCAGAGCGAATAATCAACACCCTTCCAGACAACCTCGAAGTGTGTTTCTTCGTTAATTCCGGATCAGAAGCTAACGATTTAGCTTTAAGATTGGCTCAGATTCATACTGGAAATAAAGATATTATAGCTCTCGAACAGTAAGTACTCCAAACTAATTTCTAAGATAGATTAAGAAAAAATTTCAGCAACTATTTAGGTCATCGCCATCAGAAGACCAGCGCTGACGATCTTTTGATGCTGCCGCTCTGGTTCAATTTAAAATTATTTGATTCCCTAATCACCTTTTGAAATATAGGAAACACATTTATTTTAAAAGGTGTATGATATTTATACTAAATTGAAATATTTTCGGAATTACTTTTTAATATTTAAGTAGAATAATTTGGGACTAGTTAGTTAGTTGATAAGGTAGTAAGTAGTCCTGCTTTCCTTTTAGATTTTAGCTATAGCAACAAGTAGAGAACCCGTTCTAATGTTCTTGTTTTTATTTTTCTCTTCCAGCATAATAAATTACAGATGAAGATCCACAACGGCTTCAGTACACTTCAAGACGGCAGGCCTTTGAACATCGTAGCATGCCTGCCATACTAATACAACTAATTCAAGAATATTGATAAAATGTGTTTAATTTGGATGCTTTTCCACTAGTCTACAAAATTTGTATATGTATGGGTTGATATAGAACCAATTTTTTTTTAAAAGTTGACGAAAAGATGGCCAAAAACAAAATTATCAAGTTATCAAGTTTAAGCTTTCTTAGATAGTTTCTAAAGCTATTTTTCTACAAAATAATGTCTAATCTAATTTTATTAATTCGGATTTTTTTATTTAAAATTTTTATTTACACAATTTTGATTTTTTTCTTTTGGCAAAAACATCAGATAAGATATCAATACGCCAAGTATATTTTTTGAGTAATTTAAAGTTCAAGTTTTAAAATTATAAAAATTATAACATTTATTTAATTCTATTCCCAAAATTATTATAAATGGAAAAAGCTAAATGCCTAAATACACAGAGCAAGAAATATATATATTTTTTGTACTCGGATGTTAAGAACCATCTGAATAAAAGACCATCTTTTTTTCACTAATTTTACACATTTTATATAGGAGTTCATACGGAAATATTTTTGTGTGAGTTTTGATCAAACCGATATACTTGCGACTGGTAGTAAAATGAATAAGCAATAAAAAAACATGTTTAACAATACACTTCGCCTGGTTACGCCCATATAGCTTTATAAAAAGAAGCATTTTTTTAATATTTGTCAATACAGTATAATTTTTACAGTTCTTCCATTGAGAATAACTTCTTATCATGCTATATGTAAATTAAGGAATTGTCTCTAATTATAATTTAAAATTTTATATTATCAGTATGACAATGTAGAGAAATTTCTTCGTTCAAAAGTATCCAGTGGCTCTTCAACAATACTCTTTCAAAATCTCAATTTGCCGGATGACGATAACTACAACGAGGTTCAAATAAAATCAAAAAATAAACAAAATTAATCTCATATCTTAAATTGACTTGTTCTTCATTTCTAGAAACTATTTGTTGCTCAAATTTGGCTCGTTTTTAATTAATAAGAAACCACAATATGAGAAGGCAATCGGTATGACAGCTTTCTAGAAAATGCATTTACCGATTAGAAATATATAAAAACGCGATTAAAGTTAAAAGGCAAAAGTTTAACTGGCACTGTAAACGCAACACTATTACCAATGTATCACATTTTTGAAGATTATACAATAGAAATATCACTCCTCTCAATACTCTACATCCCCCTGTTTAAGTTGGTACTTTATGTTACATTGTACGACAGTTAAAAGTGCAATTTAAAATAAATAATAATAGCCCAATTCATTAAGGAAAATTTATTTAAGCTGATTTGATCGTTAAAACCCGTTATTGTCCCGTGGACAGATATAATTTTCAAGCAAAAATCTACAATATACATATTTATATAATTTTTTCAACCCTCTAAAATAAAGAGAAATTTTCATGTCTTATACTGCCGAGTGGCACGATATTAGTATTTAATTAACGGAAATAAACAATAAACAGTTTATCATTACAGATATGTAATATAATTTGTTATTCAATTCTAACGATAATTTTTTTTTAAATCGATCCACACGGGTATTAAGAACATTTTCTGTTCTGCATGCACCTCCGGTTGACACTATCTACAGATGCTTATAATATCGTCAATTTTCATCCTTTCAACTTTAGATTTTCTCAGGATACTTTCGAGATGTTCTATTTTAAGAAAATGGTACAAAAGGGCGTTTTTTTTTTGAAGATTATAGCTAGATATAACCCCTCAAAAATTTAGAAAGTTTAAAAAAAAGTAAGAATATATTAAATTTCATAACCTGGACACAAAATGGAAGTGGCATGTTAAAAATGTAAAAACAAACAAATTGGTGTTTGTAAATTGGTCCATTACTTTGGCATTTTCATTTTCGTAACAGTCGCACTATATCAGTGGACTAGTGGCTAATATGGTTGTGCTAAGGTTGGTGTAATTTGGAATTTAAAAAATTAAAAATCTTTAAAGTAAAACTTGCTACTTAATTCGAAATGGATTACTATTATTTTCTTAAATCAAATTTGTTATAAATTAACACCATCTTTAGTAACATCATTAAATTTTTAATATTTGAAAAGTGTGGGGGGTTTGGGTTTGCCAGGTAGATACGATTTTGATATTTTTTTAGTGCTTACCATGGCCACTTGACTTCTTTGATTGATATTTCTCACTACAAATTTAACCTCCCCGGAGGAGTTGGACAAAAGGATTATGTTCATGTGGTAAGTAATTTTTTTTAATATGTATTTCGTCAATATGGTAAGGAAATATTTTGAATTTCCAATTAAAATTATATAATAAAGTTGAGATCATATTAAGAATAATGTAAAGAAATTCTGAGAAACAATTTTTCTTTTTTAGGCATCTTGCCCAGACAGCTACCGAGGCAAATTCAACGACAGAGACCACCCATTGGAAGAAGTGGGACATTTATACGCCAACGAAGTCAAGGAACTGTGCGAAAATATCAAAAACAGTGGAAAAGGAGTTTGTGCTTTTATCGCAGAAAGTTTTTTGAGTTGTGGAGGACAGGTTATCCCACCAAAGAATTATTTTGAGGATGTCTACGGACACGTGAGAAACGCTGGAGGAGTTTGCATCGCTGATGAGGTAATGACATAGCAAAAGTATAATGTTTTTATAGAAAGTCATTCAAATTTAATATATTTCAAGTAAACCTTACAAATAAAAATTTTTAGGTTCAAATTGGTTTTGGAAGAATTGGAAGACATTGGTGGGCTTTTCAACATTACAATGTAAAACCTGACATTGTTACAATGGGTAAACCAATGGGTAATGGACATCCTGTAGCTTGTGTTGTAACTACCAGAGAAATTGCTGACAGTTTTTTCAAAACTGGAGTCGAATATTTCAACACGGTAAGCAATTAGATTTAACAATTAAATTTTCTATGGGTAAAGAATATTTTTAACACTAATTTTACTACTGTAATTGTAAAATAAATGTAATAAATGGTTACAATTTAATTAAAATTTATATACAGTGCCTTCATTTCAAAACGAACCATCCTTAATAACTTTGTTAAATAGAAAAATTTAAAAAAAAGAGAAAACACGTCAATTTAGATATACAGGGGGAAGTTTAATTTTGCATTTGTTAAAAGTCTGTCAATCACCTCCTCACCTCCAGCTAACCTCACTTTGATATGTCAAATGGGAACCCCCACCTTGTGACACATCATTGTAAGCAGCATAAAATTGTCTATCCAACCGTATAAAAAAAATTAAATCGGTTGACGTACAAGCGAACAGTGTGCAAAAATGTCTTGTAATAATGCATAATATATCGGCCTCGAACTTTAGTATGTCAAATGATTACCCTATAGTGTGATACATCATTTTAAAGGGCATACTATCTCCTATTTAGCCAATAAAAAAAACAAAATCTGTTGATGTACAAGCGAATAGTAAGAAAAGATGTGTGGTAATAATAGACACCTTATCACATTAAACTTTATTATGTCAAATGGCTACTTCATAGAGTAAAATATTATTTTAAATTTAAAATAAATATTTTTTTAAAATAATAAATAGTTAAAATATTTGCGAGAAAAAAACTAAGCCTGTTTTAAAATTTATCGCAAAATTCATTGCAGTCTAATCAATCTAGTGTATTTATTACAATGATATTTTTTGCGGTACCTGATAGGTACAAAAAATCACTGCAATAAATAAAATTTTTAAGATCTTTAAACACCAGTTGTTTATTATTGTTAAAATTGTCATTGTGACGCCTAGTTGAAACGTGAATATAAATGGTGTATACGCTAGCCGAAAGAATAGAAATAATTTTTCTCTATGGAGCTGAAGATCGGTGCGCTCGTAGAACCGCCAGAGCATTTAACGAGAGGCATCAAGACAAAAACGTGGGCCATAAATATGTACTCGAATTGGTACGAAAGTTTGAAGAAACGGGATCCGTTTGTAATAAAAAATATATTGAGAAAAGGATTGTAGATGAAGCATGCCAAATCGAGGTACTAGGACAGTTTGCAATAGATCCAACTTTATCCATCTCAAAGGTCGCAGATTTAACCAACATTTCTGCTGGCTCTGTGCATAAAGTTTTAAAACAAAATAAGTTTTTTCCCTACAAAATTCAAATTCTTCAAGAACTCGGAGAAGACGATTTTGATAGGAGAATTCAATTTTGCGAATTAATGTGCCAACGAATTGACGAGGACCCCCATTTACCTAAGAATATCTGCTTTAGTGATGAATCAACTTTTTTTCTAAATGGACTGGTTAACAGACATAACTGCAGATACTGGGATAAAGAAAATCCGCACCTTTTCCGAGAAGGGCATACTCAATATCCCGAAAAAATTAACGTGTGGGCAGGAATTTATGGCAATGAAATCATCGGGCCATTTTTTTTGGAAGATAATTTAACTGGGCAAATTTATTTAAACCTTTTAGAAAACACAATATACCCTGCCATTGTGCAATCTTTAGAAAATCAAGTGGATGAAAATGCTGTTATGGTACTAAATAAAAATAATTTGCATTTCCAGCAAGATGGAGCTCCCCCGCACTACGCTTTGGCAATTCGAGAGTGGCTTGATGAACATTTTCCAGGGACGTGGATTGGCAGACGTCGTGCAATTAAATGGCCAGCACGGTCTCCAGACCTAACCCCTCTAGACTTTTTTCTTTGGGGGTATTTAAAAAGCAAGGTTTATAAAACCCCACCTGAAAATATTGACGATTTAAAAGATCGAATTGTTCGGGAATGTAGAGGAATTAGCAGAGAAACCCTTGCCAATGTTCGTGGGGAATTTCAAAATAGGCTTTTTTATTGTCTCGCTAATAACGGCGCACATTTTGAACATTTAATAAAATAATTTTCTTCAACTGAATAAAACTGAATAAACTGCTTATATTTAACACACATTTTTGCATCCTAATTGCCTATAACGTCTATTAACTTAATTTTTTTTGACATCGTTGGATAGCAGATCGTACGTCCTTTAAAATGATGTATCACACTATAGGGTAATCATTTGACATACCAAAGTTCGAGGCCGATATATTATGCATTATTACAAGACATTTTTGCACACTATTCGCTTGTACGTCAACCGATTTAATTTTTTTTATACGGTTGGATAGACAATTTTATGCTGCTTACAATGATGTGTCACAAGGTGGGGGTTCCCATTTGACATATCAAAGTGAGGTTAGCTGGAGGTGAGGAGGTGATTGACAGACTTTTAACAAATGCAAAATTAAACTTCCCCCTGTATATCTAAATTGACGTGTTTTTTCTTTTTTTTTTAAATTTTTCTATTTAACAAAGTTATTAAGGATGGTTCGTTTTGAAATGAAGGCACTGTATGTGAAATCCGGTTGAATTTTATAATATTTAATCTTATTAATATACTGAGCATTCTATTTAAAAGAAAAAGATCTGCTTATATTCTTAAATCAACAAGAGAACGGGATAGTGAAAATATCCAACATATCTTAGTTACAAATCCTTTTTTTCTTTAGTATGGTGGAAATCCAGTATCATGTGCCATTGCCAACGCAGTTTTTGATACAATAGAAAAGGAAAATCTCAGAGAAAGAGCATTGGTGGTTGGTGAATATTTATTGGATTGTTGCCAAATGTTGGCGAAAAAACACAAGTACATTGGCGACGTGAGAGGCGTTGGTCTCTTTGTTGGAATTGACTTGGTTGAAGATCCAGTTACGAGAAAGGCTAATAAAGAATGTGCCCAATATGTTGTTCAAAGGTACAATCAAAACATTTTTAATTATTTTTTATATGTTAAACCTATTTTTTTTTTAAGATATACTAATAAAGTTATTCTTTTCTATTAGAATGCGTGAGGAACATATTTTGGTGAGTGCTGATGGTCCCGATTGTAACGTTATTAAGTTTAAACCACCCATGGTATTCACCAAAGAAAATGCTGATGAAGTTGTTTTAACTTTGGATCGCGTTCTTAAAGAAGTTAGGCATAAGGAACAACTCGATGCTAAAATTAAGAGTTTGCAACACCAGACTACACCAACCACTGCTGAAGTGCATGCAACCAAAGACCACAGACCGAGAAGACAATTGTACGAACAAACTGTCAAATCAATTTAAGTATTTTACATATGTATTTTATTTATTTATAACATATATATTTTTAATTATAATTTCTTTGTACATAATTTAGTTTAAGAATTGAGTTCTACAAATAATTTATTTTTCTAAAATAGAACGTCTTTATTTACTTATATTAAGTAAAAATTTACATATAATAATTACCAGGTATTATAATTTTTTATATTAAATAAAAACTTTATTGTATTATAATTTGTTTAATCTGAAAGCAGAGTGGTAAAGAAAATTCAAAGTATTGGTTGGGAATTAACACGAATTATTTCTAGCTCTATTTTCCACTACCATAACTTTATTTCCCGTTAAGCTAGAAATAAATTGAGAATTTAGGTCAGAAACAAAAGAAAAAATCTGAAATTGCAATTTTCCTACCATGTAATTTATCCGACGAACTGAATTTATTTTTGACAAAATGGTGAATCTTATTTTAAAAAAGTGGAAAATGTGATACACAAACTATCAGTACGTTTATATCAACAGTTTCGAGCGCGCTTGAAGTCGAGCGCCTTCTACAAGCGGCTTAAAAAAAACGAATTAAACGGGCGAGATTATACTTGAAGCCAGGGCTTGGATTTGTTAAATCAAGCCTGAAACGATTTAGGGTTTACTTGATCCAAGCGCGGTTCGAGTGCGAAATAAACACCTCAAGCACGTTTGAAATCAGCTGTTGACTTCTGAATGATTACGTCGTGCGTCAAACGAGCGTTATTATATTTTTTTCAATTATTTTTAATGTTTAAGAACACCTAAGTTAAAGGCTAAATGCAGAATAAAACATTCTACTCCTCACAATAGTCAACAGTTGGTTTTTAAATAAGAAAAATATCAAAACAAGGCGTTATTTTGAGGTTAGGTACAGACAATACATCAGCCTTTTGCGAAAATTACTTGGAGCCAAGGTCAAGTAATGTTTAAGTTTGTGAAATAAACGCCTAGATTTCAAGTAAGATATGAGGCGGCTTCGGTTTGAAGCTGGCTCGAAAAATGTCGATTTAAACGTTTTTCTCGTAAGCCGCTTGCACAAAAAAAATTTTAATGCTAGTTTTTGTCAGATTTAGGTTTTTTTCCAAAAAAAAAAGTATTAATTTCTTTACAAAAAATATTGTTTAACGCCACAGTTTATTTTTTTTTATGTTGTAAGTGAATGGGGGAGGGATACGTTAAAAAGGTTTTAGCAAAAGTAAAGTTCTAAGTTATAGAAGTTCAATAGCAAAAGTGTTAGAGAAATAATGGTTTCATTCTTCTGAAAAAATATTTACAATTTGACTTATGTCTTATTAGTTTAGTCTTACCATAGGCCTGAGTATTCGGAGTTCGTTGAGCCTTACTCTCCAGCTAAAAATCATTATTTTTTTAACAAAGAATGCAACTTTGTAGTAATTGTATAAGGGTTTGTCAAAATAGGTAATTTAAAATTATGCATGGTGTTCTAGTAGAAAACATGCCAATGCCAAGGGCAATGGCAGACAAATATCTCAGCTTTTCAAAATTGTGCTTTTCCAGATGTATTATGGTATATAAAGACAACATAAATATATTACAAAGAGTTTTATTAACAGAAAAAAATATATATAAAATTAGCATAAAATAAATACGCCATATTATAGCAAAATGTCAACTTTTTTCTTTTCATATTTAGATATGTTAGCTAAGCGTAATCTGCTCATATCTGTTACTCCGAAAACCAGGAAACAGTTTAATATTTTCTCGTTGATTAACAAAAAGTAATAGAAATTTAATAAGTGTTATTCGAATTCTTTTAGTGGTTTCTTTTTAAACACTGACAATGCAATATTTCCGATGTTTTAGGGGACAGCATTTTTTTTACATTAAGCTCAAATTAGTAGTAAAAAAGATTAAGCTAAAATATCTAAATAAGAAATTAATAGCAACAAAGTAATATAGTGTAAGAATAAGAAACACTGTCATTAAAAGGGTGTTAATAAATTACAGAAAATATGAACTTACAAAAGGATGCCCCAAAATCTACGCAAGTTTTGAATTAAATGGAAAACAGTTTTTTTTTTAAATTGTAATTTCTTTATTGATTCATAAAGTACATAAGATAGGGTTATCTATGAAATAGCATATCGGTCAAATGGCCTAAGTGGCTTTGCTACCACATACGCACTCTTTTGTTGAAATCCATAACCATTTTGCATAAATGTGGCTGAATTCCGTTGATGAAGCGTTAATGAACTTTATTCCCACTTAAGCTAGGAATAAATTTAGACTTTAAGTTAGTAATAAAAGAAAAAATCTGAAATTGCAATTTTCCTACCACATAATTTATCCGACGAACTGAACATATTTTATTTTTGACAAAATGGTGAATTCAATTTTAAGGAAGTAGAAAATGGCAGATAAACTTGCACGCGAAATTTTTTAATGCTAGTTATTGTTAGATTTAGGTTTTTTCCAAAAAAAAATATTAATTTCTTTACAAAAAATACTGTTTAAAGAAACTGTTTATTTTTTTATGTTGTAAGTGAATAAGGTAGAGAAATTTACTTTGTTCTCTTATGTCTTGTAAACATATTTTTGATAATAAACTATAAAAAATAACTTTTATAACATTTCTGTAAATAACTCGTTCAACGGTTTTATGTTATTACTTTTTTATGATACTATTTGTTGTATTTTTTAAAATAGTACAACGGCACTAGCTTCACAGATATCATTTATTTCAGAAGACAAAAAGAAACATTTCAATCAAGAGATACGAGTAAAAAATTATCGGAATATACCAGGTCGTAGAAAATTTAATTGGTTCGTAAGATATGTTAAAAAAGTTTTAGCAAAAGTAAACTTCTAAGTTATAGAAGTTAAAGAGCAAAAGGGTTAGAGAAATGCTAGTATCATTCCTGTGAAAAAAATACTTAAAATTTGACTTATGTTTGCTTTGATATTTTAAGTTATTCAATCGCAACGTTTTTTGATCTATTAGTCTTACTCTCCAGCTAAAAATTATTATTTCTTTAACAAAGAATGCAGTTTTGTAGTAACTGAACAATGGTTTGCTAAAGTCGGTAATTTAAAACTAGGCATGGTGTTCTAGTAGACAACATGCCAGTGCTAAGGATAATGAGAGACAAATGTTTTTCCTTTTCAAAATTGTGCTTTTCCAGATGTATTATGGTATATAAAAACAATATAAATATATTGAAAAGAGTTTTATTAACAGTACAAAAATATATAAAATCAACTTAAAATAAATACGTCATATTAGAGCAAAATGTCAACTTTTTTATTTTTCATATTTAGATATGTTAGCTAAGCGTAATCTACTCATATCTGTTACTCCGAAAACCAGGAAACAGTTTAATATTTTGTCGTTGATTAACAAAAAGATATAGAAATTTAATAAGTGTTATTCGAATTCTTTGAGTAGTTTCTTTTTAAACACTGACAATGCAATATTTTCGATGTTTTAGCGGCCAGCAATTTTTTTACATTAGGCTCAAGCCTCAAATTAGCAGTTAAAAAGATTAAGCTAAAATATCTAAATAAGAAATTAATAGCAACAAAGTAATATAGTTGCGAAGTAGTATATATCTGTTGGACTTCCAATGTCTTTATTTTTGTTGAAAATCACGACGTTTCGGCTAGTAGTTATCTCTAGCCGTTTTCAAGCGAAAGTAAATAAATCCCTAACTATATGACTATTTATACTAAAAGTAAATGCAGTGGAGTGTAACTAAGATGGGTGCAGTCATGCTTGCTAAGGCAAAATTCCATTTTTCTGCTGCATTTAGTTTTAGTTTACAATTATTAAGAAGTGGTTTCCACACTTCGTTTATATCTAAAGATGGTTTACTAAAACATCTCAGGTTCTGATGTATAACTGCGGCTTCTTTGAATTTCCGTTTTCTACAATGTTGTTCACGGTGTAGTATTTTAGCTTCAGACCATTTTATGTGGTGTCGATGAGTCCAGGCATGGTTGGCGGCACTAGATTTTTCTGTTTCGCCTAGAGATGGGCATTTTTGGTGTTTTTTGATCCTTACGTCAAGAGTCTCTTTGTTTCGCCAACGTAGGAATTGCCACATTCACATGGTATCTGATATACACAGTTCTTCATGTCCCTTCGAGTTGTTGGTTTGATCCTAGTGAGCCGACTTCTCAGAGAGTTATTGGAATTGAAAACAACATTGATTTTATATCGTTTTCCTATCCTTCTAACTTTTTCTGAAATGCCTTTAACATAGGGGATGTTCAGTACTGGTTTTCGTTCTTCATTCGTTGTCGATATTTTCATCAAGCTCTCGTTGGAGTTGCAGAGAGTTAAAGCTCTATCTACGAGATTTCTTATAATTCCTTGTTTGGGGTTGTTGGAGTGATTAGATGAATAATTAAGGCATTGTCCTGTGTGCGTGGCTTTTCTGTAAACCGAAGTTCGATTTTGTCTGCCATTTCTTTCAACCAAGACATCTAAGAATGGTAATTTATTTTCGACTTCTTTCTCCATGGTGAGTTTAATAGTTGGGCTGATATTGTTGAGATGAAAAAGGAAGTTTCGAAGTTCTTCGTCGTTTCCACTCTAAATAATAAAAGTATCGTCTACGTATCCGAGCCATAACTTTGGTTTCTTAGTTGTGGATTCAATTGCAAACGTCTCGAACCATTCCATGAAAATAATTGTAGGTCGAATGTTGTAGATGTTTTAAAAAATCGTTAAGTTCATGATCGTTGCCCTGCCACACGATGAAGGTATCTTCGACATATCTCAACCAGACTTTCGGTTTCATTGATGCACTTTCTATGGCATGAGTTTCAAACCATTCCATATATATATATATATATATATATATATATATATATATATATATATATATATATATATATATATATATATGTATATATATATGTATATATATATATATATATATATATATATATATATATATATATATATATATATATATATATGTATATATATATATATATATGTATATATATATATATATATATATATATATATATATATATATATATATATATATATATGTATGTATATATATATATATGTATATATATATATATATATATATATATATATATATATTTTTCTTTATTTTTTTTGTATTTTCTTAGGTTTAGGTTCTATAATTAATAAAACACAAAACGATTGACGTTTCGCCCTTTATTCAAGGCATTTTCAAAATTTATTCCTAAAAAATATATAATTAAAATACATCAATATAAAAAACATATTTTACCATTTTGGAAAACAAACAAGACACTTAAAAACAGTAGTCAAAAACTTTAAAACATTTTAAAAATATTTAATTTCACCAGTACATACCTTGACATTTTGCAGTTCTGTTTCTAAATAAACTTTAAATTTTCATCGTTTACTGAGGATACGTGGAATGCGAATGTGTTTTATTTTATTTAATATTTTTTATATTTTACAATGTATATACAAAAAAACAAATAAGGTATATGTTTGGTTTTATGTTTAAGAGGATATTCTATTTTTGATTCTTATTTGACCAGATCGAATACTTAATAGTTTTGTTTAAATTAGGTTTGCGTAAACGTGGCTCAAATTTCCTATATCTGTTCTGTCGTTAACAGTGTTTTTATCTTTTTTAATTTCAATCATTTCCTTTATCTGTAATTTTTGGTAATTCATATCTTTGTTTTTTATAATGGTACTGTTATAATCAAAAGTGTGTTTTTCGTCCTGTGTGTGTTTGTTTAACGCTGTTGAGGCGTTTTTTGTATATTTATGGCCATTTAATCTGTTCTTCAGTAATTGGCTCGTCATGCCTATATATTTTTTGGGACAATTTGTGCAAGGGATCGAATATATTATATTTGATTTATTCATTAGAGGAGTTTTACTTTTTAAATTTGTGAATAATGTATTTAATTTATTATGTGACCTGTGGCATACGATAATATCATGCTTTTTTAAAATGTATTTTATTTTTTCTGACAGCTCACTAGTGTAAGGTAATGCCACATATTTCTGCTGTTTATGTTCTATGTTTTTTGTTTTTACGTTGTTATAAAACTTATATGTTCGTTTATCAATTATTTTGGTGATAGTCTTTTCGTTGAAATTATTATTTATTAGTGTCTCTTTTACTTTTTGAAGTATTTTTGGTCGGAATTCTGAAGATGTTAGGGAGATAGCACGATCAGATAGACCGATTATAACGCTGTTTTTTTGAGTTTTTGAATGATTAGAGAAATAGTTTAGATATCTACCTGACCAAGTTGGTTTGGTGTACCATTCAGTTAAAATTTTGTTTTTTCTGCGTATAAGTGTCATATCTAGAAAATTTATTTTATTATTATTCTCTGTTTCGGATGTGAACTGTAATTTTTCGTTGAAACTGTTAAACTCTTGGAGAATTTCATTTATTTTATTTTGTGGTACGGCTGCTATGCAATCATCGACAAAACGTTTGAAAAATATTATATTAAAATTTAATTTTTCTAAGACTTTTTCCTCTAAATATTCCATTACTAGCTGAGCAATGGTAGTTGAAATTGGTGATCCCACAGCACATCCATCGAGTTGTTTATAAAAGGTATTTTCATACTGAAAATAATTTGTATTAAGAACGAGGTCAACAGCATCCATAAAATTATTTTTTGATAGCGTTGTATGTTTTTTTAAAATTTCCCATTTTTCTGCTAAAATAGTGTGGACAAGTTGATTTGGTATGTTTGTATACAAAGATATAACATCTAGCGAAATGAGTCTGTAATTTTCAGGTAGGTTTACTTTATCAATAAATTTTTTAAAGGCGAATGAATCTTTAATAAAAAAATCGTTTTTGCCTGTAATATTTGAAATGCAATCTGATAAGAATTTTGATAAACTATAGAATGGCGATTGTATACAAGAAACAATAAGTCTTAGTGGTATATTTTGTTTATGTAATTTTGGTAGGCCGTATATTTTTGGTGGAATAGCATTGTGAATGGTTAGTCTTTTTGCATCTTTTTCAGTTAGTTCTTTTACATTGAGCAATTTTTTTATGAAGGTATTATTTTTTTTTTGATATAAGTTCGTTGGATCACTTTTAATATTTTTATATGTATTTTCGTCCTTTAGTAAGTTGTTCAGTTTTGTCTCGTAATCTGCCTTGTTCATAACTACTGTTTTATTGCTTTTATCAGGCCTTAGAATAATGATTTGAGGATTGTCTTTGATAAATTTTTTTGTTCGATTTAATTTCTTTTTTAACTTTTTTGGGAGGCTGTTACTTTTTATTGTTTGATGTCTTATTTTGATTTTATGATTAGTTAAAACATTTGTTACTTCAGCTCTAATTGTGTCCTTCTTGTCGTCTGACTCATTGCTAATAACAGATTCAATAGAGGCTATATATTCGGTTATTGGAATATCTTTTTCTTTTGTAACATCTAATGAGAAATTTGGACCATATGATAAAACTTCATTAACTTCGCACGGTATCGGGGTATCGGATATATTTTCGATCCATTTGGACCTGTCGTTGTTTGTTTCTTTACAGATTTCACGCTTTTTAAATATCTGGTTTAATTTTTTTTGATGTCTTTTTTTAATTTTTTTATGTAATTCCTCAAACTTTTTATTTCCTAACGATAAGAATCTATCTAATATATCATTTGTTAAGTATCTCTCAGTTTTTTTGATGTTTTCTCTAATGGATGCATTTAAAGAAGTTATTGTTTTGGTTGCCTCTGTAATTGATAAGTTTAAAATATTGTATTTGGCTTTCATGATGATATTATTAAATTTATTTTCAAGGTACGTACCTGTAAAACAAATATGTGACACATTCAAATTTAAAAATGTAGGAAATAGATCCAAATGCTTGCATCTTAATAAAAAAATTCTTCTGTTTTTTTTGAGCGGCAAGCTTGGTGTAAGATTTTGATAATTTTTTAAGAAGCATTACCACGTGCGGCCCATTTTTAGGAATAAATTTTGAAAATGCCTTGAATAAAGGGCGAAACGTCAATCGTTTTGTGTTTTATTAATTATAGAACCTAAACCCAAGAAAATACAAAATTAAGAAAAATGATATAATCTATGGTTCAAGAATTAAGAAAATATATATATATATATATATATATATATATATATATATATATATATATATATATATATATATATATATATATATATTGGCAACCACTGGAAAGAGTGAAGAACCCATCGGAAGCCCGTCATCCTGAGCGTAGAACTTGTCCTTTACTTGAAAGTAAGCACTATGTAGGTAGCACTCCAAAAGGTCCATCACCCCGTCCAGTGGTAACGTTGTTCGATCTGATAATGTATAATTTGAAAGTCTAGTTTTGATTATGTCTGGTGATTCCCCTAATGGCACATTTGTATACAGATTTTCCAAAACTTATTACTCTATTGTTTGGCTCTACATTAATTCTACTAATAATGTTTACGAAATGTGTGGAATTTTTAACATATGTGTTCGTCTTACCTTCTGAAGGTTGTATGGTTTTTAAAAGAAATAATAATGGAATCTTCAGTAAACCCAGTGTTGAGATACCTAATCTTTGGCAACCGCTACTTCATAACATTAAATCATTGAGGTGTGCCTTAAGACAAAACATTCAGTTTATACATGATAACGATTAGAGATAAAACCTAATCGAAACGACGTAAAACCAAACAAAAATAAAGACGATGCAAGTCCGACAACCACATTTTAGTCAATCTTCAATATTGTCTACAACCTTCAAACAAATGTTATTTTTTATCGATTATTGTCTTGGTTGTAATTGAGTATTTATTTTTCAAAACAAGTAAACACTTCAGTTGTGCAAAACAACTTATTTGCAGTAGGGTCCTTAAATTACATTTATTATTTTTAGGACAGGTTTATTTTATTATTACGGGTTTTATATAAATTCTTCATAGGCAATGGCTACAAACGTCTTATTACCAGAACGGTAAAAATTGATAATTTCGTTGATTTTGGGAAAAGAACTATTCTTATTATCAATTTCAAAGCATCTAGGTTTTTATCCTTAACCTAACTATATAAAGGTTTGCTGTCATATGTAAAACAAATTATAACAATATTATAAACAAAACAAAATGACCAACTAAATGGTTCAACTTCCATGGCAAGTAAATACGGTTTGATAGTTCAACCTTTTTAGTGGATGTGGCCAAAAGGATTTCAATTATTTCTATTATGATATATTTGTGTAATTAATTTTGATTGGTAATGCAATTAATTAAAATAATAAAAAGTAGGTAAATAAAACTTGTCATCCTTGTCTTCCGTCGGAGCAACAGGCCAGAACAGATTTCCAGGTGGAACACTGAAGCTTTCAAAGACACACAAAAATAACTGCATACCAAACCACTCTGGAGAGTGTACTAGAATCTGTAGCAAATCGAAACAATGTAGACGAAACGTGGGAAACAATTAAAAATTCAGTTATACATAGTACTGAAACCACCATAGGAAAAAGAAAGAGCTCTAAAAAGAAGAAATGGTTTGACAACGATTGTGAAGGAGTCTTAAAGTCAAGGAACCAGGCCCGACAACGAATGCTGCAAGATCCAAATGAGCAAAATGCACAGAAATACAGCGAGGCCAGAAAAAAGGCAAAGAAAACAATAAAAGCGAAAAAAAGAGCATACGAAGAAGGTATTCTTGAAGAACTAGGGTCAAATAGAAGGAACAACAGAACTAGACGTTTCTTCCAAGAGGTAAAGGATATAAAAAACGGATTTAGACCCAGAGTTGGAACAGTAATAAAGAATGACGAAGGTAACCTTATTACAAATGAGGCTGAAATGATAGAGACATGGAGAAGATACTTTGACGAGCTACTGAATGTCCAGGCAGACCCATAGTAGAAGAACCTACAGTGGAAGAAGTGTCACAAGCTATTCAAAAACTTAAAAACAACAAAGCCTCAGGAAACGACACTATATCGGGAGAATGTTTGCAAAAGGGAGGAGAAACCTTGAAACGTGCTGTCTATCAACTCATCTGTCAAATATGGAAAGAAGAAAAAATACCAACCTCCTGGAAAGAAAGTGTGATAATACCAATACTTAAGAAGGGCGATAAGACGTGCTGCTCCAATTATAGGGGTATATCCCTTATTAACACAGGATATAAAGTCTTCTCTCTAATGATCTTAGAACGATTGACTGCATGTGTGGAGTATCAAATAGGATATTACCAGTGTGGATTTAGAAAAAACCGCTCAACTATAGATCAGATATTCACGATTAGGCATTTAATGGAGAAATGTTGGGAATGCAACAAAACATTGCACCAGCTATTTATAGATTTTAAACAAGCATACGATAGCATCATAAGAGTGGATTTGTGGAATGCCATGGCAGAACTGGGCATACCGAAGAAGCTAATTAACCTCACCAAAACATGTGTAGAAGAATCTACAAGTGCAGTAAGACTTGAAGGAAGATTGTCAACCTTTTTTACAATCAACAGTGGTCTTAAACAGGGTGATGCGTTGTCTCCACTCCTCTTTAACGTCGCCCTGGAGAGCATCGTGCGAAAAACCAACACAAAAACGCTCCACTTTAGAAATCAAGGTCCGCGCATCATATTGGCGTTCGCTGATGATATCGATATTGTAGGTAATATAACTACCAGTGTCAAGGAAGAGTCTTCAAACTGGAAAATGCCGCAAAGAAAGTTAGCCTACGAATCAACGAAGAAAAAACAAAATATATGGCTACAACAAGAACGGAACGGGGAAACAGAATAGGACAGAACGTGACTATGGACCACTACAATTTTGAAAGGGTCCATCAGTTTAAATATTTGGGAGCTACGATCACCTCTGACAACAACATTACACAAGAGATTAAGAACAGAATACAAGGAGGCAACCGCTGCTGGTATGGGCTGCAAAAGATAATGAAATCGAAAAATATATCCCGCCGCTCGAAAATAAGAATATATCAAGTAATTATAAGACCGGTAATGACATATGCATGTGAAACATGGACGTTAACAAAACAAAATGAGAATAGACTGAAAATCGCAGAAAGAAGAATGCTTAGAGAGATATACGGACCGGTCAGGGACAACATCACACAGCAATATAGAACGAGAACAAACAAGGAATTGGAGGAACTATACAACCAGCCAGATATAGTGAAAATAATAAAAGCAGAAAGATTAAGATGGGCCGGCCATGTTATGAGACAAGATCAACGTATCGTCAAGTTGGTATGGGAAGAGAACCCAGAAGGAAAGCGGCCACTAGGAAGACCAAGGATGAGGTGGAGAGATAACGTTGCAGCAGACTTACAAACCTTAAACGTCGAACGCGCGGAGGAACTGATGATCGCAGCAAGTGGAGGCAGATTGTAAAGTCAGCAAAGACCCACCACGGGTTGTAACGCTAGAGAGAGAGAGAGAGAGAGAGAGAGAAATAAAACTTATTCCTCTAATTACGGAGTATATAAAACAAGATCTTATATTGATCAGAAAAAATGAGCCATCTTTTCTTCTTATATTAGTTTTATAATAAAATGCATTTACACTTGCATCTTAACTATAAAAATTGCTTATAAATTTTGTGAAACATTTAATTTCCGTTTTTTCTTTAGCACTTTAGACTTTTCAACAGCGGAACGCCACTGGCATTCTTTAAATAATTTTGCCACAATCATTTTTTCAATTAAAAATCGAAAGTGACTTTCACATTTTGCATTATTTACACCGAGATTTAACTTTTGAAATATCTGATCAATAAGTTTTTTTAACAAGAATTTTTTTTGAGGTGAAGTGTCGAGACATTTTTTAATTATTTTAAGAGATTTTTCTACAATAAAAACTAATTGATTACTGGGTTTTTTAAGACCTAGGAGCAAATTTGTTGTCTTGTACACTTTATGAATTATCAGAAGTTGCTTTTTATCAGTAATATTATCTGTTTCTAAAAGAGCAGCTTGGCAATCTGAACATTTATATTTATCTATACAAAGTTTAACTAAATACCCGGCAAAATATAGATTAGAACAATCTTCTAGTGTAACAGTTGTTCCACTTGTAGAACAAATACTTGAAGAGGTTGAAGAAGCCCCATCCGATTCTGAATTCTTTTCACTGTTATTTTCAGTGCTGGGGTTTGTCTTATCAGTACACTCTTTAGCAGGTGGTTCTGATAATATATTGAAATCTGTATCTGGCTCACAATTGGTCAGTTCAGATGATGTCAATAAACTCATTTTAGCATTTAAACGAAACATACGTCGAAACGCCCGCACTGTTGGGTTGGGATTAAAACCACCTCTTTGCCAATATGTTGAAAAAGAGTTTTCAATAATGTCTTGATTTACTCTATTGGTTAGTAAATAAGGATAACCTCTGTTTTTTTGACAATTATATAGGGACAAAATTCCACCAAGTGATTGAACCATGCCATGAAAACTGGGTGGTGCGTGTGGTCCTTTGGAAGTTATTTTAAATGTAAATTGAATTTTAGCTTTAGCATTTTTTATAGTGGTTTCGATCAGAGCTCTTTCATTAGAGAGGGCACAATTATAAAGATTCTTGGAATATAAATTTTTACTATTTAATGTGTCAAAAAGATCATTCATAAATTCAACAAAGGCTGCGGTATGTAATGCGGTGGAGCTATTGAGTTGGCCTGTATCAACAGCTGTTCTTATAGTAGCCCCTACAGACCTACTAAACATTTTTAATGCCAAAGCGCAGTGAACTGGGCCAGGCTGTAAGTAACTAGCACTTATTCTGTTCGAGCTTCTTCCGGTCTCACTTTCTAAATCAATTTCATAAGCTTCTCTGATATCATTGAATGAAACCCGCTTGCCACAAAATAAAAAGTCGTCTCGTAACCAGTGATTTCTCCAATTTTGAAATAGATGAGGGATGTCAAAAATTGCAAATATTTTCATTCCATTAACAGAAAAATATGGATTTTCTTCACTCACACCAAGCTTTTTTAGAGCAGCTTGATTATTGGTGCGTTGATCACAAATAAGGGCACGCACATTCAATCCTGTTAAAGACACCTCGTTTATGGCCTTAATCAGTAAATCCTGCAATACTGCATGTTTCATAAAACTTCCACAAACAAAATATGCTAGAGGCATTTTCCATGATGTATAAAGGCCTCTAAGCATGAAAACCACTACTTGCGTCCCAAATGTAGGGGTTCGGCCAAGAGGGCCTAAATCTTCAAAACCTTCTATCAAATCCAGAAGCTTGGAGTACTCTAAGTTTTTTTTAATATTTATCTCTCCAAAAATAAAAGTACACTCTTTGGCCTGACATTCCATCGTACTCACTTTTAGTTTTATATTTTTAAGCAGTCTAGGACTAAATCCCGGTTTAAACTTGGAATCGCCAATCCACTTGTGTACAGTAGATAAACTGGGCAAAACTATTTTCTGTTTTTTTCGCAAAAACTTATATGTAGATGGTGAGCTATAAAATAGTTGTAATGCAAATTCTTTTTCATCTTTAGCCCACTGGGTTCTTTTTTTATGTAAAATTTGCATTTTTGTTATCACTTGGGAGCCCTTTGAAGCAAATCTCACATTTCCAATAAGATTTGTTAAAAGGGCATGTTGTACATTCCTTTCAATGGTTGTAGACCGTTTATTTTTCAAAAGTCTTCGTTGATTTTCTACTGTTAATTTAATTTTTTTTTTCCTTGACGTATCGACCTCATTCAAGTTTAATTTTCTTTTATATATTGTTGGCGATTCTTCTAGCATAGTTACATTTTCTAAGCAATTTTGAGTTGATGGACATGACATTTTACCACTATAAGACACTGTTTCCTCAGTTAATACATCGTCTTGTTCTGTGAGTGAAATATTATATGGTTTTGGTATCACTCCCCTTTTTAGCCTTTTTTTAATTTCTGGATTTACAAAGTCGTTCTCATCAAAATGATGAGAACATACCATATGTTTCTTGTAAAGACACTGGGGAGACAATTCCAAAAGTTTTGTATTTCCTAAAACAAAAAAAAAATATATTACAAATATTAGACATGGTGTATAATTTTAATTTCCTCAGGCGATTATCTTGTAAAGTAAACGGACAGCAGATAAAATGTTGTTTGGACTTTAGATTTGAGGGAATATCCGATGGTGACCTTTCATTAAATGAAATAACCTTTTTTTGACATCTCCGATGGAAAGAGGGAAAAATTTTACTTGAATTATTACTCCTGGCCTTATCATTGCTTTGAAGGTTATGGGTATTTAATCAAATTGGTATTCATATGTAAATGCGACGGTCATCTTTATTGAATGATAAGGCCTTGGTGAAGATCAGAATAATTTAATTTAATTAATATATATCCATTTTTCCTACCCCCCACCTAACACAAAAACTTCCGAATGAACGCTTCCCAGGTAACCTTCCAAGAACTTTTCAGGCTTTCAAGCTTATGAATAAATTTCATAAAGGATCTCACGTCATCTTTCATGAAAGATTTCAAAAAATTTATAGAAAGGTTACATGAAAGATTAAGGTGAAGCTAACTTTGAAAGTTTTGTGAAACTTTCCAGCAAGTTTCTGGAAGACAACATACAACCTCCCAAGAAAACAAATTACAATCTACCCAGTAAGCAAACTGAGAAGCTTAGTGTAACTCTGCAATAAGATTTCAAGAAAAATTTCCGTTATTCCAAAGTAATATTTTCAAGAAAGCTTTCTGCAATCGTCATGTAAGCTTAAGCGCAATCTTACCATTAGTGATTGGTCCTAGATATTTTGTAATTACTGGAAGCTACCACACAAGGTTTTTGTAAGGTTCCAAAACTTCCTCGAAAGCTTTCAACTTTATCTGTTACGTGTATTATCCTGCTAAATAAAATTATTTTGACCTTAACCAACGCCACATCGTTCTAGAAATAATAACCATCGCATTCCCTCTATGAAATATGACAATATTTTTGAGATACATTTTTCAGGAGTGTTAAGTCTACGAGATAATCATCCATAACATACATATAACTTTAAAGGCAAGGCAATGACAAGGTTATGAATAATAATCCAAATATTTAAACGCGATTTTTTTCTTTGCTCTTTCCATTGGCGGTATCCAAAATGGGTCATTCCATTTGAAAAAACAAAATGACCATGAGATGAACTTCACGAGTGAGCTCAATGTTAGTATCAACTTTTGTTGATCAATTTTTCTTTTTCCGTTTAGTTTACGAGATACTAGTTGAAAAAGATAAGACTACGCTCGGAATCTTTAGGATGCAGTTTTTGGACAATTTTAAATTTGTAATCATGATATTTGTGTTGCTTGGGAATTTTCAAATGCGATTATCCCATATTCATTCGTAAAGAAACTTGAAGAAAATTGGGGGATCATATTTTTCATACGATATTTCCCTCGTTTTTTCGAAATACATCCAACTTCCGCTAAATTCTTTGAAATAAAAAAAAAAAAGGATTTCCATGATAGGGGATTTCTTTTCGGACAGAATCTAGTATATTCTCGAATTGGAATATTAACATTTCTATATCATCTGATGTTATAAATACCTATTTTCACTATAATTATAATGCATAATTTTTGAAATAGCTTTAAATTAATAAATATATTTAGCCAACGACTCTAAAATGATTTATAATACGAGGGCGGTTCAATAAGTAAGGTAGAAAAGGAATAAAAACGATATTATTGTTCACTTTTTTTATTTCTGAACATAGTCTCCTTAGAACTCTGTACACTTGATCTTGTAGTATTCTAACTTCTTTATGCCACTTTTTAGGTTAGGTCTAGAGCTGTAAATCATTCTTTCTTAAATGGTATATTTCCATCACGTCTTAAAACAGCTACAGTAATACCAATATATAAGGGTGGAGATTGGAGTCAACCGACAAACTTTCGCCCAATATCTCTCCTGCCCACTCTTTCTAAAATAATTGAGAAACTGGTTAAAGGAAGAATAACAAATTTTCTTAGCCAACATAACATTCTGTCTGAATGTCAGTTTGGTTTTCAGACTTCCAAGAACACTACGGACGCAGTTTTTTCTTTTTTAGAGAAACTCTACATCAGTTTGAATGAGGGCGATTTCACGGCTGCGGTCTTTTGTGACTTCTCAAAGGCGTTCGATTGTGTGAATCACGAAGTACTTTTGAGTAAGCTCGAATTGTATGGTATTAGAGGAATGACATTAAATTGGTTTGCTTCCTATCTTTCGAATAGGCAGCAAATGGTTAAGTACAATGGAGAATTTTCCAGTGTTTCTTCTCTGAGTTGTGGCGTCCCACAAGGTTCTGTTCTTGGGCCCCTGCTCTTTCTTTTATATATAAATGACCTGACCAAAATTGATATTCGAGGAACATTTACATTATTTGCAGATGACGCAACAATTTTATGGCATGGAAAGAATGACTGTGATTTGAAACATATTATCGAGTGTGACTTGATTAGAGTGAATGAATGGTGTGCTGCAAATTGTTTAAGTTTTAATTTTACTAAAACCAACGTGTTAAGTTTCAAATTTACCTGTGATAGTTTAACTTTGAATAATCATTTTATAGAGAATAAGCTAGTGACTAGATTTTTAGGTATACTTATTGACGATAAGTTGACATTTACTGACCACATAATGGCATTAAATAAGAAGTTGGCTACCGGGTGTTATGCGGTACGAATAGTGTCAAGGGAACTAGATTCAAATGTGGCTAGAACAGTGTATTTTTCGTTGATTGAGACTCATTTGAGATACGGAATTGCATTTTGGGGATTCTGTAGTCGGCAGTTATTAAATTCGATTATTGTGTTACAAAAGCGAGCAGTGCGTTATTTATTTAATGTAAAAATGAAGGAGCATTGTAGGCCTTTATTTATTCAAGGCAAAATATTAACAGTGATAGGCATTTTCATTTTAGAAATAGTGGGACTGATTCATAAAAAATATAAAAATTATTCAACTCCAAACCCATATAATACACGTAATAATGGCCTGCCATTGCCCATTCCCAGGACTACTCTCACTAAACAATCTCTTATTTTTGAGGGAATTAAAATATATAACAAAATTCCTCTAAAGTATAGAAATATTATGGACGATAAATTGCTTAGGAAAAAACTTAAGGGCTTTCTTGTGACACGACCATATTATTCACTGGAAGAATATTTTGCTGACCATTTTTAGCAAGGTGTGTTTGTGCTTTCAAAATGTGTGTAATGGTGTAATTTTATGGCTATTTTTGTCTTGTTTTATTTTATTTTATTTGACTGCAAACTTTTAAATTAATTTAGTAGACATTTATTTTATTTTAGGTACCTGTTTTGTTAATTATGGACTTTTGTTTATTTATACTGTTTATTTTAATTACTGACTTTAATCACGTGTTTATTGTTATCATTGATCTAAGTTTTTTTTTTAGTTTTTTATTGTCACAATTTCTTGTGTTGAATATGTTTTTGTTTATATTTATTTTTAACTTTTTGTTCTGCATAGTGCTTTGTTAACAAGATTGATTTCTTTACAACAATAAAGTTTATTATTATTATTATTACGAAAGAGGAAAAAGTCATTAGGTGCGAAATCTGGTGAATAGAGTACTAATTCAAACCGTAATGCATTTAATTTTGACACTGTAACTGCACAAGTGTGAACTCAAGTACCATCTTGACGAAAAAGAACTTTTTGTATTGTAGACTTGGACATTTTTTTTCAATTCTTAATCCAAACGGCCAAAAAGTGTTGCGTAGTAATCCCCTATGAGTGTTTGACTTTTTTTCAAATAGCAAATAAATATTATGCCTTGAGAGTCCCAAAAAAATAGTGGCCATAATGTTTTCGGCCGACAAAACAAATTTCATCTTTGTTGGCGCATTCTCATCGAACGTCCACCACTGTTTTGACAGCTGCTTCGACTCACACGTGTAGTGATGGATCCAGGTCTCATCCACAGACATGTATCTACAACAAAAATGTGCTAGATTACGTTTAACCATCAATAAGCACTGTTCAGATTTAATTTTTTGGGTGAATTTATTTTCAGCTCAGTCGCGGCACCCATGTAGCACATAGTTTTTTCATACATAAATGTTGGTGCATACTATTTTCTATAGTACCAATTGAGATGCCTACACATTCAACTACATGACGAACCTTTACTCGTCGATCATTGTCAACAATATGATATATTTTTTTAAACATTTCCCGAACGTGTTTCATCTTTAGTTGATTTTCGATCACGTTTCAATTCGTTTATCCAAAATTAAATAGTTTTTGAAATGGGTGCAGAACTTCTGTGAACAGCATCCAATTCATTTTTAATCTGAGCAGCACTGTTTCCTATAGAAACTGGAAACTCGTCTTTTTCCATTATTTATGGCAATGATGTAATAACCTGTTTCAAACGACTGCCACAAATAAACTACGCATCGCGAATCATACTGAAGCTTTGTAGGAGTTCTTCTGAAGAGTACAGCTACATAACGGTCTGCATTTAAAAATGATAGTGGCGCTATCTACGACTAACTTATCTTACTTATTTAATCACCCTCACAGAAATGTTAAAGTAGCATTAATACCGTAGTCATGCGGATTAAAAATATTTTATTTTCTTTTATTATTATGGCCCACCCTTCAAGCAGAAGTGTATTTTCGAAAAGCCTACCTGATTGAACAACTTAATTTAAAGCAATGGTAACAATATTATTTCGCAAAAAAAGTTTCTCTACTGTTTTTCTCTACCTTTTTACATAGCCACAGCTGTACCATAACTCCAGATACTTTTAATAAATTTTTTTGTAATATTGCCCATGAAACAATACATTCAATACGAGCTTCTCAAAAAGATCCAGTCGATTTCATGTCTTGTTTGGTGGTGGGGGGCGCTCCCTTTGTTTTTGGGACTGTGTCCTTCATTGAGGTCAGGGACATCATTGACCAATTAAAAAATAAAAATAGCTCAGATATCTTTGGTTTGAGTGTCAAACTTCTAAAAGGCATACAGAATGTTATCATCTCCCCGTTGACAACTCTTATTAATCAATGTTTTAGAGAAAATACCTTCCCAGATATATTGAAAATTGCCCAAGTCATTCCAATCTTCAAGAGGGGAGACCCTGACTCACCGGGCAACTACAGACCGATTTCTTTGTTACCCATCATCTCAAAGATATTTGAAAAATGTATAGCCAATAGAATAATAGATTATTTTGAAGGAAACAACCTCTTTACACCCTGTAAATTTGGTTTCAAGAGTGACAGTAACACCACAATAGCGATTCTGGACCTTGTTTCCTACATCTCAGATTCCTTTAACAAAATGGAGTATACGGGTGTCTTATTTTGTGATTTAAGTAGGGCATTTGACTGTGTTACGCATCAAATACTTCTTCAAAAACTCAAAAAATACAATTTTTCTAATGCATGTGTTTCTTTCTTGGAATCATATCTGAAGAATAGGATGCAGATGGTTAGGGTTGCCGGGGTGTCGTCTGGACAGGGTGAGCTTAACATAGGTGTTCCACAGGGCTCTGTCTTGGGACCCATCCTGTTTTTAATCTACATCAATGACTTACCTCTTGTTGAACCAACAGCAAAGTTCACCTTGTTTGCGGACGACACCACGGTTGCTGTGTCGACAAATTTGCTAAAAAATACTTTGTCAAAGGTCGACAGGGTGCAAAGAAATATTGAGGAGTGGTTTTGTGCAAACAGACTACTTCTCAATAAAAGCAAAACCCAATAAAATGGTGTTCTCACTCAGAAATATAGAGGAGGTAAATGAGAAACCAAATGTCAAGTTCTTGGGGGTGCAGATGGATGAGGGGCTTCGTTGGCACAGCCATATCCAGGAAGTAGCTAAAAAGCTTAATACTGCGTTATATGCTTTGTTCTTTAGCAGAAAGGGCCTCCAGGTCTGTATTAAGAACAGCATACTTTGGACTTTTTCATCCAGTCATGTCCTATTCCATATTGACTTGGGGGCATGCACCCCAGGTATCTCGAGTATTTAAAATACAGAGAAGGGCCATCAGGGTTTTGTCGGGTCTTAACTATAAGGACTGCTGTAGGGAGGCCTTTGGGGCTCTTGGTATACTAACCATCCCTTCTTTGTATATACTTGAGTATCTGCTTTAAGTTCATAAGAATAGACATGTTTATGGAACTCATGCAGAGGTGTATGACCATAACACTAGATTGAAGGATAGATTAGTGCCTATGTACCAACGTGTGGAGAGGTGTCGGAGTGGCTCGGAATATTGGGGTATTAAACTTTTTAATAAAATTCCCCTAGAATTACATCTACCCTATTTAAATTTTAAATATAAAATAATACAAATTCTTGTCCAAAATATCTTTTATTCCACTGAGGAATTTTTAAATTATAACTTTTAAATAATATGTTAATTAATGTAGTGTTTGTTTCTGTTCTTTTCATTTAAATGTTTATATTGTTTAAGCAAGCATATCTGTTGCTACTTTGTCTTGGTAACCTATATGTTTCTTGTATTTTTTACTTGAACACATTTTAATTTTTATACACACAGTAGTTTTATTAGTACTTAAGCTATTTGATTGTATATTATTTTTATTAATTGTCTTGTGTAAGTACCTTTTGTGCATTGACATTAATAAAAGATCTTATCTTATCTTATCTTAAAAATGTAGAGGAAGGTATTTTAGCCCATCCAATAAAAAAGCTCTTTTTTGCTGGAATACAGTTCTGTGTTGTCTATGTAACGTATTTCTACATCTTATTTCGCCTCACAAAGCAATATATAAACTGCAGGTGCTTGCAGTTAAAACTGAAGGCTCCTTAATTATATTTTTGTAAAATTCTTATTATCAATAAAATACTTGTTTTGGATCTTTTTCAACAAAAAAGATTCTATAACATTTTTCATCACTATGCTTTGTTTTTGAAAAAAAAAATCATAAAAGTTTGAAAATGCAATTTTAAGGATTTTTAACAGTGTATTACCAAAGCAATTTTAGGCCAATTTTTTCCTCAAAGGCTTAAATTGATTTTCTTTACCAACACTTTTGTTCGTCTATAGCTGACTTTAAAAATATTAAATAATCAATTTGCATCCCAATTTGAACCTTATGGAACTCAAGTTACATGCGTTCCAAAAATTTAACTCTTTCAAAATTATTTCTTTACAACAATATTATGTGTCATCTGACCAAGATCTACCAATAAAATTTGTGTTCGCTCCAAAACACATAAAAAAAACTTGGATAGATCAATAAAATACCAAGAGACCACATACATCCCTTTGGCGCCTAGATTATTTGGTTCATGGAGTAAATATAAGCTTAACGGTCTAAGAGTGGGATAATTATTGCTAGGCTAGTGAATTAACAAATTTATTTTTCTGAACTATTGTAGATTTTAAAAGTTCTGTATGCATACATTATTTAGAAATAAGCATAAGCGTAGTCCTTTGTATGAATTTATATCTGTCTTCATGTAGTTCTTTATATTCCATTTATTAATGTTTTAAATGTTATTAGATATATAAGAAACATTTTTTAACTTACCTGAATTAATAACCCATTGTCTTGACAAAGACTCTTCTTTTGGAAATCTATACTGTTGAAGATTGGCATCATCCTTTCTGGCTTTTCCACAATTCAAAAAAGAGCATTTGTTTCTGCGAATCCCACGATTCATGTCTACAGAAATATATCACATGAGTTACAATATAAAAAACTAACGAGGGCAAAATCTCATGAGTTCATCTCCAATTTGTCTGTTTTTAATATGTTGGAATATAAGTAAAAAAATTTCAATACAATTAAGGTATTCCCAAACCTCATCGCTAAAAATTTTTTTTCACTTAAAATTTAAAAGGCTGTTTTTTTCAAGTAAAATCTCTTGCATATTATTAGGTTCACGAAAAATGATTGATATATGTCATTTTGTAAGGGCTTGCTTTATATTTTTTATATGGCTGAAAACTTTTTTTTCGCTGTTTTCATTCAATAAATGTATAAATTTAATATTTTGGTCAAAAACTCAATAGCTGAATTTGAAAAATTAGTTCCAAGGGTATTGGCTTTATTCAGAATAAAATTTGTGACAAGGTTAACCATACCTTTTTTAGATTTAGAATCTAAAAAAAAAACATCAGGAACATTAAGTATGTAGGATATAGAGAAAATCTGCCATTTGGAAGGGTTAAACAACCCACTTGCGGCTTAAAGAAAAAAGTTCGACAAGTGAGTTTCTTGATTCCCCATTCATAGGTGATACATTAAAATTCACAATTTATGTCTATGAAGTAAAAAATTGCTCCCAAAGTTAACCTTTCAAAATATTATTTTTCCCTTTTTCGTATCATATTATAATGTTAAAAACCACATTCCAAAACCTGCATTTGCAAGTGATTGTATATGAAAAAATTCCTTTTTAAAATAAAATTGATGATGAGAATATAAAAACACGGGACAAGTAAATAATTATAATAATAATCTTTATTTCAAATTGAAATACAATAAGTTTATCACAAAAAGATACTGCACACAAATGAAATGATGTCACCAAAAAGTGTCACATAGTGACACCAGTTATACTGTCAAATTTTACATGTTAATTGTAAAGTCTGTAACTGAGTAGGGTTTCATATCCAATCAACAATTTTTTAAAACACTTTCTAAAATTTTTTTGTGATGTGATTGTTTTACAATAATCAGGAAGATAATTAAAAAGACTAAGACACACATATCTTGGTTTTTTTTTGTTAACGTTAACCTATGAATTGGATAATTTACATTTAATGTTCTTGTATTATATTCATGGAATGTCTGCAATTCGAAGATGTTTCTATTTATAAAAAAAAAATCAAACATTCGTAAATATATATTGCATACACTTTCATACCTTCACCTTTTGCATAACCCTCTTCAACTTTGACTATACTTGATGGACCTAAGTACTATTCTGTTTGATAAATTATACATTGTTGTAACCCTCTGTATAAAAGATCCTGGACCTAATTTTTTTGTATAATTATATTTTTTTATATGATGAATAATTTTTTATACTTATATTAGAAATGTAGAATCACTTATTTTTATATTAATATGCTTGTATTTGGATATTTGACCAGATCATAAATATTGTTATGTATTATCCAAACTTACCTATATATAAAGCGCCCTAAAAAGGCAAAATATATTTATCACACAAAAACTAATTAAATGTTTATAATAAAAACTTTCTACACCACCAAACTCCAAAGAAACGAAATAAATTGTACAACACTACGGGAAGTCACATAAACCCAAACAAAAATGGTGGACAGGTCACTCCAAAACAAAAAAATTAGCAAGACACCCAAGACACTTTCTGAAGCCGAATTTTACAAAATTCATCAGGCAACAATTTAACATCTAAAAGATACGTCAAGAGGGTCAATGCATTCAAGGCTGCCGATTTAACTACAGCGAAAGAATGTACGATGTTGTCATAGCTCGAAAAAATATTTTAAAATTAAGATTTTAACATATCATAAATGTACGAGTGAGAACAATATTTTAATAATAAGCATATATTATACCTTTGTATCAGACGTTTCATTCACTCAAGCAACAATTACACTTGTGTTACCTTGTAGTTTGTAGTTTTGTACTCATTTTTCTATAAAAACATGTAGCATCCTATTAATGATAATCAAGTATTGGCAACGTTGTAGTGTTAGGTGTTTTCAGGTAAGAAGGGATATGCAATATTGCCACGTTTTGAACGTAAATCCGAAAATTTAAATTCTTTTGCACTTGTTCCTTATATAAGCACTTAAACAACAATACAATACCGATATCTAATCATTGGCAACATTGTAAATTGATTGATAGAGTGAGCTAGCGTCCCATCACGCAAACACCGTAACACGATAGAAAGAGAAAATAAATAAAAAAAAAAGGAAAATTTCTTTCTATCAACGGAACCTACTCCCATTGATAAAACTTCGGACTTCGTACTAGTTCGAGTCTCGGAATTTAAAAAATAATTTACATGTTCCTGGCGTTAGTATTTTTTTTTCAACACCCAAATTAAAGGCTAAATCCAGAATAAAACAATCATAATAGTTAACAATTGTTTTAAAAAATATATATCAAAACAAGGCATTATTGTGAGGTTAGGTACAGAAGACATCTGCGTATAAGCTTTTGCGAAAATGATTTGAAGCCAAGATCAAGCCAAAGAGGATTCATATTAACGAATAATCTTTGATCAAGCCATGTTTGAAATAAAGGCCTAGATTTCAAATAAGATTTGAGGCGGCTTCGGTTTGAAGCTGGCTCGAAAACGTCGATTTAAACTAAGTGACTGTCCACTGTGCTATTTGAACATTTGCCTGTTATGTACTTAGATAATAAATTATTAAATACATTTTTGTTTCTTTATGCTGTTTTTAAAGATTATTCGCAGTTTTTTTTAATGCTATATGATTATTATTGCTGTTGTTTTTCAACCTTAAAAGTATGTTTTATAAATATTGCGTTCAAAAGAGCTATAGGAAAAATTAAATAAATTTTCATAGTTTTTACTTACCTAAAAACGTAAGAGTATAATATCTGTTACAATATAAGTTGGAATTTTTCCCTTTTTCTGATAATAAATCCGAGAATATGACAGAATTTTCAATATACTATTTAGTTCCGTTCGTCTGTGCAATAAGCACATATTTATAAATATAAACCTTCGATCATACTCTAGATATAAACAACAATAGATTTGTCTGAAGGCTATTTATGGTCGGTGGGGGAGACGCTTTTTTGATGTTTGACAGACATAAACATATTTACTTATCTTGTCTTTCAGTTTAATTGCTTGTCGTGAGTTTTTTCGGTATTTTTAAGTGTTAGAAATTACTATAAATGCCAAGTTTACAATTAATATTAACAAAAAGAGGATTTAAAAACTTATTTTTATCGGTAAATATTGTTAGATTGTTTACATATTGAAAATAACAATAATAAAAATTTAGGCAACCATATATTCATACTGTGTTTT
This sequence comes from Diaprepes abbreviatus, assembly GCA_034092305.1. Taxonomy (NCBI): domain Eukaryota; kingdom Metazoa; phylum Arthropoda; class Insecta; order Coleoptera; family Curculionidae; genus Diaprepes; species Diaprepes abbreviatus. Next base: position 679,955 of record JASJET010000324.1, on the reverse strand, counting down.
CAGAATTGACGTACCCAGGGGTATGTTCGAAGGACGTACCGATGATACTCGTTTAAATAATGCAATTAGAAAAGGATAGCATAAAATCGGCATGTCTGTACCAAGAAATTAAATATCTACTGTTTATCAACACTTTTTGAAATATAAATAAAAATATTATTACGTTATTCAGCGTTCAAACAAACGGGTCCTAGTTCTGACGTTATGCTACTTCTACAGGGGTATGTGCGAAGATATAAACGGTGTATTGCCTAATTAATTTTGATTTAGTTCTTACGTATTTCATCTATGGTTCAGACTTTCTCCCTTATCTAAACTATGGTTCAGACGAATATTGTTGATGACCCGTGGGTATTCTCTCGCTGGACCAACTGTAATTCAGAAGCTTCGTGAGAGATCTCATTCGATTGGATATAATACACTACGTGTTATACTTCCCATTATTGGGAGAGCCAAATCTGCAGTTTGATCTATAACTTAAAATCTGACGCTTTTAGACAAAAACTAAGTAAGTTAGTGGATTTTACGTAAAAAGCTACAATAACCGTTTTTTCTTTTTTTATTAACTTCCTTATTAACTAAAAGAGCCGTTTTACACACACAAGAATTATTCCGAAAATTCTAACAAAAATTTTCAGCAAATTTTTTCCGAAAATTCTAGAGATAATTTTTACAATAAAATTCGACTCTGTTTGATACGTACAAGAAATTTGAATAAAATTTTGGTGATAATTTTGTCGATGCTCATGCGCATTTACCTCCCATGTGACGTTCCAGCAGTTAAAAAGTTAACTTGCTCTGGGAATAACCTTAAAATGTCGTAAATATGAAAGTTTCCGATCATATATAATCAAGAAACTACAAAATAAGGGATATTTTGTGCAAGAAACAATGAGTTAATATTAAGTTTAGGTTGATTAACAAACGTGGGCTGTCAATTCAAAAATTTTATTCTGCGTCGATTTTCACACTTTTTAGCCGAAAATTTTCACCAAAATTTTAACAATAATTCTTTGATGTGTAAAACAGCAAATTAGTTTTACGAAAATTTTCAACATAATTATGAGATAAATTTTGGCTATAATTCTTGTGTGTGTAAAACGGCTCTAAGATACCAGGGAGGCTATTGAAAATCTTCAATTTTGCCCTCTATCTTAAAAACAGATAGCGCCAGGAAAATTAAGTTTGTTGTATTTTTTGTTTAACGGAAAGTGGGATTTAATTTTTAATAATAATAAAGAGACTCTACAAAAGTTTCAAAAATTGGACACCTTTACAACTAAAATGATAAAAACCAAAAAACATAAATTAAATATGGCAATCGTTGCGCCTATGGTCCTTTTTCATGGTAAAAATCATTGCAAATTTCAAGGACATCGATTGTATTAAACTCGGTATTCTATTCCTGTTAAAAATTTTTCCACATACGAAGGTTGATCAAAAATAACAGGAATTTCAATTTTTCTTAAAGAATCTCGATTTATTCACCAACATTAATTTTGTTCTCTTCAAAGTAACCCTCCTCAGATATAATACTTATTGCCAGCAGTTTTTCCAATCTTGGAAGCACTTCTGGAACTCACTTTTGATATGGCCTTCAGTTCCTTCAGCGATTTTGTTTTTATCTTATTAATGGTGGCAAAATGCCGTCATTTCATGGTTCTCTTCAGGATCGGGAGTAGAAAGAAGTTGCAAGGGGCCATGTCTGACGAATACGGAGGCTGAGACAACATAACGGTGTTAATGTTTGCTAAAAATAATGCGAATAAGAAGTGAGGTGTGAGAAGGAGCATGTTCGTGGAACAATTTTCACGAGTGGTTCTATCACAATTCTAGACATTTTCATCGGATTGCTTTACGTTTGGCATAATCCAACTGATATACCGACCTCATCAGCCATCTCCCTGATAGTAATTCCGCGACTCTACATTTATTAGACGCTGTCGTAGGTTATTGATTTGCTATGACGTCCAAGCTCCTCTCTGAAGCGTCTGTAACATTCGTATACATTTGTCTTTCTTATAGTAGATTCGCCAAAAGCCACTATTGACATTTCGAATGCTGTGTTGCACTTTTTTTCCATTGTAATGGAACAAACATTAACTATGATATTGCTTAGCGTATAGAATATTCCACTGAAAGGGGGAATTAAGTGATCACTCTGCAGATGTATTTTAACCATGGGAACTGAGGCAGTATGTCTTATATTACCACCCTAAAATCTTTAAAAGAAAAAATAAATCATTTACCAAACGTAAGCGTAGACTCATTTTTATTCCTCTTGGGTCGTTTATCTATTGTTCTGGAACCCTAAACTTAAACATTTTATAAGGGTTCATAAGCCATGTCGCTCATATAAATATTTAAAAATATGTGGAAGAATTTGTACCCTTGTCAAATTACGAAAACGGCTAAAGATTAAGTCAAGGATGGATTTAGCACCATATGGCCTATATACGGATAGAATGGTCTTTAAATTAAACAGTTTTCCCATAATTAAGAAACAAAGGTTTAATCAAATAAAATCACTATAATGCAATGTATTCGTTTGATTACATGTACAAACAATTTGTATAATGACTGTTTTTTCCAGTTATTATTAATTGTTTTCGTTGTGGGTATGTGGGTGAACTAGCCATGCCCTATCAAAATGAGCCGTTTATGGGATCCACGATCAAATGCTATCACACCATTTTTTAAACAAAAGTTGATGCAAATTCCGCATCCAAACAGGTATATCCTTTTCAACTAACAAAAATAAACTAAACATTCAAAATGGCTGTGCATGCGAACCAAGGAAGTTGGAAGGGGTAAAAAGAAGGAGAATACCCTAAACTAAATTTGGTTCCGCATGTAATTCTGTACTCCCCTCAATGCGGCTATGCTGCACTTGCGCAGTAGGTCAAGGTACAGGACTGGATTTGAGAAACCTCTTATTTATCTTGTTATATTGAAAAATTACAATTTAAAGTTCAGGTTATAAAACGGCTAATGAAATAAACACTGCCTTAAAAAAAATTTAAACATAATACGAAATAAAATCTTATCTTATCTACAATGTTAAAAAGGATCTGGCCATAGGGATTAACTATATGTTACTCTTCCTTTATGTTATTATTAAGTAAAGTGTTTTCCATGTACCTTCTAAATTTTAAACTAATTAATATCTGATCAAAAAAAAAAAAATGAAATGAAAAAATTGATAAAAACTACACACTAGCGCAAACAAAACTTTAAAATCGTCGTTTAAAAGATCTTAAGTATAATCCTACATATTGATGTAATACAAAAAACGTAGGTACTTACCGATTTACAAAACAATACCATACACTGATACATTATTATAAATTAAAGTCTATACAAATGTCTTGACAACATACACAAATATAAATTCTGAAATTTAGCTAATGATACTGCACCGCACAACAAAGAAAATAAGCGTCGAGGACGATGGCAAACAACCCCATTAAACATAAAAAATACGCCGAGACGTCGATCGTGTCGCAAACCCTGCTCTGGTTTCCGGTTCTGACATTGATTTTCTGCATAGTGGAACACTTTTTTAGAGCCGTTTTACACACACAAGAATTATTCCAAAAATTATAGCAAAAATTTTCAGCAAATTTTCTTCGGCTCTTAGAGCCGTTTTACACATACAAGAATTATTCCGAAAATTATAACAAAAATTTTCAGCAAATTTTTTCCAAAAATTCTTTGGAGATAATTTTTACAATAAAATACCACTCTGTTTGATACGTTCAAGAAATTTAAATATAATTTTGGTGGTAATTTTGTCGGTGCTCATACGCATTTTCATAACATGTGACGTTCAAGCAGTTAAATAATCTGGGAATAACCTTAAAATGTCATAAATATGAAAGTTTCCAAACATATATAATCAAAAAACCACAAAATAAGGGATATTTTGTGCAAGAAACAATGAGTAAACATTGAGATTAGGTTGATTACCAAACGCGGGTTGTCAATTCACATATTTTATTCTGCGTCGATTTTCGCGCACTTTCTGCATTTTAGTCATAAAAATATAGAACACGTTCTATATTTTTATGCCGAAAATTTTCACCAAAATTTTGACAATAATTCTTTGATGTGTAAAACAGCAAATTAGTTTTATGAAAATTTTCAACATAATTATCAGATAAATTTTGGCTATAATTCTTGTGTGTGTAAAACGGCTCTTTTAGAGTGGTTGTGGTTTTTTGATCATAAAGGGTGTTTTTTTTTATAAAGGTATAGAACTTTTAAATGGAATAAAACGAAGATGAATTTTTTAAATTGATATGAAATTTACTTTATTCGAAAGATAAACTTCTGGCATTATAATTTAAATATGACTTCTGGCATATGACCGCCACGGCTGGCTCGGACATAGTCTAATCTGGAGGTCCAATTTTCGATGACTTTTTCCAACATTTGTGGCCGTATATCGGCAATAACGCGGCGAATGTTGTCCTCCAAGTGATCAATCGTTTCGGGCTTATCGGCGTAGACTAGCGACTTCACATATCCCCACAGAAAATAGTCTAGCGGCGTTAAGTCGCACGATCTTGGAGGCCAATTCACGGGTCCGAAACGTGAAACTATGCGGTTACCAAACGTTTCCTTCAATAAATCAATTGTGGCACGAGTTGTGTGACATGTTGAGCCGTCTTGTTGAAACCACAGCTCCTGCATATCATGGTTTTTCAATTGATGAACAAAAAAGTCAGTAATCATGGCTCTATAGTGGTCACCATTGACTGTAACGTTCTAACCAGCATCGTTTTTAAAGAAGTACGGACCAATGATTCCACCAGCCCATAAAGCACACCAAACAGTCAGTTTTTCTGGATGTAACGGTGTCTCAACATACACTTGAGGATTATCATCACTCCAAATACGGCAGTTTTGTTTATTGACGTATCTATTCAAACAAAAGTGAGCTTCATCGCTAAACAAAATTCGCTTATGAAAATCGAGTTGGATTTTGTAAGCACGCAAACCAAGATCTTTCCGCAAAATCTTCCATAAAGTGAATTGATACATATCCAATTCCTGTGCACGATGGCGGATAGACTGATTCGAGTCTTCCTCTACGCTACGCTCCACAGCAGCAATGACTTCTTCTGTACGCACTGTACGACGTCTCTGTGGATGCGTATTATTATTTAGAGTAAACGTGGTGCGAAAACGTTCCATAGTTAATCGAATTAATTGCTCTCATGGACGATTATGTTGACCGTAAAATGGATGTAGTGCGCGATACGTATTTCGAACAGAACAATGATTTTCAAAATAAATTTGAGTAGTGAACATAACCCGATTCGCTCGATCCCCCCACTCCTCGACCTTGACCTTGACCTTGCTTCACCCCTCTTTGGCCCCGCCCACATGTCCTTGTCATTGACCTTGAAAGTGCACGTGTGCTTTGGCCTTGGCCTTGTGTTCAAGGTTGTGTGTGTGACCTTGACCTTGACCTTGGTCGAGACGACCTTGACTTTGTTGAAGGTCATCTTGGGTGTGTGACCTTGAAGTAGTTATTTGTGCATTGTAATAGTGTGGGATGATCTTGAAATGATTTTGACCTTGCAAATTGTTCTATAAATTGTGTGAGTCTACTTGCATTCATTCAGTGTGAAATGTCAGATACGGAACTATCTAAAGAAAAAATTATAGAGCAAGTCGGCAGAGTAATTTGTTTATATCAGAGTAATTTAAAAAGTTTGTGTGATTTTGAAGAGAAGGATCTAACATTTTTTCCTCTCGAATATTTAAAAACTTGCGTTGATACGCTGAGTTTACGGCAAATTTGGGATAAGCTGCCAGCGTCATATCGGTGTAACAAGGAACTACAGTTAAGCTTACCCTGTTACATTCACTATGAACAAATATATCGTCATCATATAGATGGGCCACCACCAGCAATAAAAAAGTGTCGTGAATGTAAAAATGAGTGAATAATATGAATAGTGCTTTGCAAGAGACAGTAAAAAAATTGGGCGATGAGTTCACTGAAACGGCTAATAATTATTTCAATGATGCAATGAAAAGTCGAGCAGAATGGGCGTCGCGCTATTGTGATTTGGCTTATGAATATGAAAAGGCTGCGAATGCATGTCGTAAATATTGCAGCAAAACAATAAATTTACAAGACTTTGTTCGTGAGATAAAAAAGTTGGGGTTTAGTGACTGTTTGGAAAAACTGATTAGGTTCATTGCAGATCCGGTTGTGTTAGATGAAATTAGAGTGTAGGACTTAAGTTTAACGTAGTAGTAGTTAATATGGAAAGTTTAGTGCGAGAAATGTACGAGGAATTTCTAATTTCTGCAGCCTGTTCGGAATTTTACGCATATGAAATGCAAGATTCGGAGGCTCAGGACTTTAGTGTATTTTTTAAGTATATGGACCATGCCGAAGTGTGTCTTTTAGCTAGTATAGTTTGTAAGAATTTTCTTAGATATAAAAACAAACAATTATTATTGAACAAATTAAGGAAATTAGGTTTAGGTGATAATGTTAAACGCATAGAAGAATGGCAGAAAAAAATCAATGAATAAAGTACATAAAATGTAGTTATTTGCTTCATTATATTTTGTCCTTGAAGTTATCCTTATACCAATTTAAATGTGTGACGTCATTTGACCTTGAATACTCCTCCCACTATTTCTATCGTTAAGCTACCCCCACCATTGTTACAATTCGACCTTGAAACCCCGCTATAAAGGTTCGTGGGAGAAGAAGTGACTTCAAACAGTCGCAGATATCAGTGGCATAAACATCAAATATTGTGTTCGTGTAGTGTTCTGAAAGTGCTTTTATATTCACGGTAATTTTTGGATTTATATACCATTTTTTTCAATAATGAGTATTGCAAAAGAAACTCTAGATGAAATTAATGAAATGTTTAGCAAAGATTTCGAGGTTTTAGAGAAAAAAAAGGTTACCGAAATGATTGTAGGCAAAGTGTATAAAATTGTAAAGATGGTTTCAATGACTACACGATTTGGTAAAACTCTTTTAGTGGCTTTACACGATGACGGTGATAATAGCACATTTGAGACTTTTTTACCAAAACGTGTGGCCGAAACACTACCTGACGATATTGTAGATATTATGAGTAAAACTAAAGATAAATACACTCTAACTTATTTGGGGCAGGGCACTAGAGTTTTTGGAAACAATACTCGAACATTATTACGTTTTGGCTCATTGGAGTAAATTGTATGTAAATTGTTTGAAAAAAAGGATGTAATTAAATTTAAAATATAGTTGCACATGTCAGAATACTTACGCGTGTTCATTATTTCTGTTAAAGATGTCTGCTGATGCGACGACGACGACGACCGCCAACGAATGTGTAGATAGATACATATTTTGGTTGGGGAGAGAATTAAGAAATAGGGCTCACGATATGTTAGATAGCGTAAATGATTGGTCGCATATTGATGTAACCAAAGATCAATATAAGAACGAGATCAGGGATACAATCAATTTTATGGCTGGGGCACACTTGTGCGACAAATTTTTATATGGTTCCATAGACATGGATACATTTTGTGCTGAAATGGTTGAAGAAGAATTAAAAGAATACCTCGTCAATATTCCACATTTACCAGGTGAGCTTGCTGCAAAATATGAATTGGTTTCTGCAACAGCAACAGCCCAAGACGTTGACGATCGAAATAGTGTCGGATGGGATAGAATTTTGAGCAACGAAAACGAAGACATGGAAAACTAATTTTTTATAATTTTTGTATTTGTGCAATTAAATAACTGTAAATAAATATCTGTTACAATCACAGTTTTATTTTATTTCTTTTATAAACATACCAACCCAGTAGATCATAGTCAGTGTTTCTTTTTCTCAGCTGAAATATTTAATATAAGTAGGGCAAATAAAAATAAAATAGTTTAGTAAAGATTGAAAATGAGTCGAGGAAACAACACAATTGATAAATTTGGTCGTCAGAAATATAATGAAAAATATCATATATTATCTGGGCCACAAGGGATTGGTTTTAAACTTACAGCGGATGGGCAGTATGATATGGGTGGAAAAATCATAACCAACTTAGGCGAACCTAAAGATGATGACGATGCTGTGACAAAACACTTTGTTAATAGAAAGTTTTACAATTTTGCAGTTGTAATATGTGACATATTTAACAAGGATGTCCTCCCCATGATATACAAAAATAATAGTGAGCTTAAAACAAAAATTGAAGTTATGCAGAAAATACTCTATCATCAGCCTTTAAATGACTCATTAAGCGCACTGTCGTACGACTCGACTTCAAAAAAAATCTAAAAAAAGCAGGTTAAAGAATAGGAGAACGCACTCCGAGTGGCATAGCCTTGAAGATAACGTCGTAGTCGTCGGTGAATTGGACCTTCCCTCCAAGAATATTGAAATGTTATTTATGTGTATGATGTTTTATTGTCATTGTTTTTAATAATGAAGATTGAAATAAAAAACTTTATTTTACAATATATTGTTTATTTATTTTACATTTTAAATAAAAAATATAGTCATACAATATGTTATTTAAACAATATTAGCTTTATCTATCCAAGAGTTGAAGTGGTTGGGAAATCCTAGCCATTTGACAAATAATTGTTCGATGTGATTTTTCTTGCGTTGTCTAAGGACCTTTTCTACTAGATAAACGTCAGGACTGCTTGTTTTTTGTAGTTCTGATTCGTAAAAACACCCTCTTATAGGCTGACCTTCTAACGATTCCAACAAGTAAGTAGATGGATTTGTAACGTTAACTTTTACAACTTTAAACAATTCGGTTGACCAAGAGGGCGTATATCCTTTCTCGAATAAGCTTTTGTACTTGCTAATACGCACAATGTCACCCATGGAAAACTTAAATTTTTTAGGTACAATTTTTAAATAATCATATGCTTTAATATGTGTTTTTTCTTGCACGTCTGCAGGCTTCATTCCAATGGTGCGATGTTTCGAATGGTTATAGGTTTTTGTTACTGCCGATAATATATGTATCCATTTGTAAGATCCTCTTGTCGAGAATTGTTTATATAAATTATTTTTTAAAGTCCTTATGACTCGCTCAACAATTGCAGCTTTCTTTGTGCTGTAAGTGGAATAATGATTTATATTATATTTTTTCATCAGGGCTTGAAAGTTTGTATTATAGAACTCCTTTCCTTGATCACTTTGCAGATTTGTTGGTGTATATGATGCCTCTTCAATGATGCTTTTCATCGCATTAGTAACTTCTATACCAGTCTTGTTTTTTATGGCTTTGGTATAGACAAATTTCGAGTAACAATTTATACAGACCAAAATATAACGATAACCATCGTTTTCATCAGCATACTGTTGCATTTCAGCCAAATCAATTTGCCACAAATCTCTGTATCCTTTTATTATCGTGCGCCGTCTTACAAAATTTTTTTTAGCCGTTCTATGTAGTTCATTAACAATCTTGATTTTTTCTAGACTGGGCTCCATATTATTAGTAATACTAAAGGTTTCAGATCGAAGGAAGAACTGAATAATATCATTAAATATTGAGCTTAATATATTATAAATTCTTCTCGTAATTCCTCTATGATTGACATAATTTCATTTTCGTGTCCAGTGTGACCGGCCATTTTGGAACTCCACAACAAACGTAAACGATCCACCAACTCTTTAGCTTTGTTCCAGTAGACATATTGAAATTTTTTCGAAGATAATTTCTTTTTTGTGGGTAACTGTAGTTTTTCCGAGAGATTTTTTCTTGTAATAGTACCACCTAATTTTGTGCCCATTATCAGAGGTTTAATAATTCGTAAATTTGTTCCATCTGGTCTCCCGTAAACCATCACTTTTTTTAAAATTGTTGTAGACAGCACTCGTTGATTCCAAAATTTCCTTGTACGTTGAAAGTACATTATCACTTAATTGTTGTTGTTCCTTGCCTACACTTGGGGGTGTTTTAAGAAATAACAAATCATAAAGTGCCGGTGATCCACCATATTCTGCAATATTTTTCCCTTTTTTGTATAAGACAATATTTCCATTTCGAAAACGCACCTCTAAATTACCAATAAAATTTTTGTTATGATCTGTTTTTGAACCAAAACGTACACCATATACAGTATCGTATAGAGATGGTTTCGAACGTAATCCTTTCAGGTGTGCGTTTAAAGTATCGGAAGTTGTGGTGTCAGCGGATGCGAGAGATGTATTAGATGATGTCGAAGGTGTATCAAACACCGATTGGCTAATATCTTCTTTTGAAATGCGATGCTGCTGCTGCTGCTGAATAGGTGTGGAGGTTTGAAAGGAATGTGTAGGTTGGGGAAAACCTGATATTTGAGTCGACTGCACTGATGTACTGAGACTATGTGACTTTGTAGCTGGATAATGTTGTTGCTGTTGTTGTTGCTGCTGCTGCTGCTGCTGACGTTGCTTAACCACATCAGATATAGTTGTCAACGGCTTAGAAATGGGTTCGTAAAACTTTACCAATTCCACAACATTAAACTCTTTAGCCGTTTTAATTTGTTTAAATTTTTTTCTGACGACATTGGTAGCTTCCACTAGTTTACGTTTTAAGTCGATCGCGTTATTCATGATGTTAACAAAGGACGTTTCAACAATCAAATGAGCGTTTTCTCTTATTATTACAGTAATATATAGCTATCAAATCCTTTGCGGTATCTTCCCGATTTCACATCACTGTCTTTATCAATTACTAAAAATCCATACTTATTATCCCAACATTTTGAGCACATTTCTTGAAATTGAGTAAAAGTTAGATCCGGTGAAACGTGGTCGGAAAATATGTGTTTCATATTCAACTCATCTTGTTTAAACATAATAATAAAATTGGCGTTGTCTCGCACAAGCTGTTTAGGCACTCGCGAATATGTTTGCGCTAGGTAAAAGGAGTCGATATTTTTATGACGTCCCATGCTAAAGTACGATCTTATAACATCTTGTTTTTCACATATAACATCATCAAAGATAAATATAGAGTTTGGTTTTGCATCGGACGGTACCACAATATTACTGGAATCACTAAAGGCATAGTAGCCTAAACCTTTGATGGGCGCTAAAATTTTCCTTAAATACTCATATTTCGGTTGATACAGAGATTTCGAGTAAATATAGACATTTTCGAAACGTAGCCCAAGGGGGTGTGTAAGCAGCGAAATCATGACATTAGTTTTTCCACAATTGGATGGACCAATTAACAGGCCGCGAATAGAGGAAGGAAGTAGAGGACCGTGTCTCTTCATTATCTTCTTTTCAAATCCAAGTCCGACTTTTTCATCGAGATTGTCAATAGGAAGTTTTTGTTTAAGATCGATAACGCGCATCTTAGGAAAATTTGATATTTTATAGGCAATTTTTCACAAAAACTGTCATTCAGATGCCGAGCGTCAAACGAAGTGGACGGTCTCACGTTTCCAACAAAACTGGATACGGTATTGTGAATTCGTTAATAAATAAATTACCATTCGAGGTACACATTCCTGGTTATCAATATTGCGGACCCGGAACAAAAGTAATAAAACGTGTAACAAGAGGTGATCCAGGCATTAATCCTTTGGATGCCGCATGCAAAAAACACGATTTAGCCTATTTACATAATAAAGACAACATAAGTGCGAGACATCGAGCGGATTACGAGCTCGAACAAAGTGCTTGGAATAGAGTAAAATCGAAAGATTCCAGTTTAGGTGAAAAAACAGCAGCTTGGTTAGTTACAAACATTATGAAAGGAAAACAACGTTTTGGTATGGGTGTACCATCATCATTATCAACAAAAAAAAACATCTAGTAAAGGCACGCGTCATACAAAAAGGAAAGGTGTTAATAAAAATCGACATGTTCGGAAAGCCAGTTTCGGAACAGCTATTCGACAAGCAGTTCGAAGGGAATTATTAAAAGCCGGAAGTAAAAATGTGTTGGAAAAAAATGTCATGAATGCATCTAAAATAGCTCTGTCGGCAGCACGTAGATCGGTAAAAGCGGCAGGTGGCAAAAGGAAGGTTCGTACACCGAAAATAATACCGATTCCTAAAACTGGTGGAATATTACCATTAATACCAATTTTTGCCGGGTTATCAGCTTTGGGTTCATTAGCCGGTGGGGCAGCGGGAATTGTGCGCGCCATAAAAGCAGTAAAAAAAAGCAGCGAAGATAAAACCGGTGCCGGCCTGTATTTAAAATCGAAAGGAAATGGTTTGTTTCTAAAGCCATATCGTAAAGGTATGGGATTATTTTTAAATCGTAGATCAAAAAACTAATTGAATCCCTACCTCGAAGACCACTATCTAACATCGATATAGAAAAATATGCCAAAAAGAAAAGAATAGGACACTTTCGAGGCGTTTATATGAGGGATTTATTACCTAGACAAGGTCCTCGACGTTACGAAGCAGCAATAGTGAATTTGGATAGTACGCGTGGTGCAGGGACTCATTGGGTAGCTTATAGAAAAAATAATTCTAAAGTAACATATTATGACAGCTTCGGCGATTTACCCCCACCGATCGAATTGGTACGATATCTACAAACGGGATCGGAACCATCAAAAATTATTTACTATACATACGATCGTCAGCAGGATTTTGGAACAGTCTGGTGTGGACATTTGTGCTTAAAGTTTCTTGTCGAATCATCAGCGTAAAAGATGTCATCATCATCATCGTCACCATTAACACCGCAAATGGATCGCAATAACTATACTAAAATGTTGCAATCACTGAAAGCATTTCATCTAGCCGGTGGATTAAGGAAAATGACCGTGAAACAGTTAGAAAACATGCCCAAGGAAGTAATGATTGCATTAGCCCCAAATGAAATTCCATTCGTTTGGGAAAAGTTGCCGGAGCACCTTAAAAGCGATATCGATATATTAAAATATCAGTGCGGTTGCAAACATTATTTCAGCAGCAGCAGCAGCAATTTAAACGAGGTTATGACTGATGAGGATCTTACGGCTAGAAAAATATTTTGTTGTTATTGCAAAATCAGCGATGTGCGCATAAAAGCAGAAAATAGCATAAAAACATCACTATCTAATGCAGTGAGAAAAGGTGTGACGATGAATCTTTTTAAATGTTGCCGCTAAGAATAAAACCGAGATGTGTGATGTTTTAATGGTTAGTCATGTCTTATACGTTCACACTAACAGGACACTCGAGCGTCTTAAGCGCCGATTTTTATCCACCAGTCGAATTAAATAGAGAAAACAAATATGGTCTGGCATTGCTGGGATTTTACACATACAATTCAATTTTTAATGTGGACGAAAGCAACAATAAGTTTGCCTACATGAAGGAGGGTTACACCACCGAGCCGATACAATTGCAGATTCCACCTGGGGCCTATGAAATAGATGAGATAGGTAAAGCTATGTTGGAGGCTTTGAGGATTTCAACTGAAGAAAAGAACGATGGAATCTTTTACTTGGTCGCTAATAATAATACGCTGAAATGTGAACTGAAATCCCAATATACTATAGATTTCCGGGGAGAGGCGAGTATCGGTAAAATGTTAGGATTTAATCATACAGTGTTAAAAAGAGACAAAAAGCACGAATCAACCGAGATGGTGGAAATAATGAAAGTACGCATCATACGCGTAGATTGTAATATAATTTCCGGAGCATATATGAATTCGGTGGAAGGTCATACCTTGTTCGAATTCGATATCGACGTGGAGCCCGGTTACAAAATCAGTAAAGAACCACAAAATAATATTTATATGCCGTTAATGCCGGCAGGACGTCAGTTTATCGACAACATTACTCTTCGCATCTTGGACGATAGCGGTGATCTAATCAATTTTCAAGGCGAGAAAATAATCGTGAAATTGGAACTGAAGAAACTTTCATAAAAATGGGTTTTTGCTTCAATCGTCAATTGTATGTGCTGTCGACTAAGATGGGGGAACCGCCGAAACATAATAAAAGTAAAAGAAGAGTTAACGTCAAGGTTAGTCGTCGTCCAGACGTTAGATCACAAACATCTCAACAGTTATCTGCCGAAGACTATAAATTTTTAAAATCAATCGGTCTTAAAGTGCGAAAATGATTTCCACCACCAGCGATAAAATAGAGGTTTCCTCCGAGCCCATCTTGGACAATTCCATTATTAGTCTAGAAGAGCATACGTATAAACCATACGGATCTCCATCATTCAACAATTCGGATGAAGTCCGTATCCCCATTAATTTTCAAGATATTATACTGGATATCGCCGAAAGTTACATATATATCGAAGGAAAATTTAAACCCATAGACGCAACGAAAAGATGTTTTTTATCAAATAATGCCCTCGCATTTTTGTTCGATGAAATTCGCTACGAGATGGGAGGTGAACAGGTCGCCGTGGTTCGTAAACCTGGAGTTACGACGACATTAAAAACCATGGTTTCATTCGGAAGTTTGCAACAAAGATCTCTCATGACGTGCGGATGGGGTCTCGACGAAGCAAACCAAGATATCGTAGACACGGCAAGTAACGTATTCTCCGGGAAATTACCCTTAAAATATCTTATGGGATTCGCCGAAGATTACGCAAAAGGTGTTTTCAACGTAAAACAAGAGCTTATTATGATTATAGCTCGCACTTTTACCAATTGTTACGTCGGCGAAGTAGAGGCAGAAATTAGTATCGACAAAATCGAATGGAAAATTCGTCACATCATTCCAGACGACAAGCAAAAATTGAAAATACTGTCTCGCATTAATAAAGGAGGAAACAACGCCAGTATTCAAATGGCATATCGTAAATGGGATCTGTACGAATTACCAGCTTTAAGACAAACATCTTCCGACGTGTGGGCCTTGAGAACGAGTACAAGTCTGGAAAGACCGCGCTATATAATCGTCGGGTTTCAAGACAGCAATAATTGCGACAAGAAAGAAAAAAACGCAACCCAGTTTACCCACGCCGACGTATGCGACATTAGACTGTATCTGAATTCAACCGTTTATCCATACGAAAGATGGAATTTAGATTTCGCCAAGAAACTGTACGCAGCAGCCTATTACAATTACGAAAACTTCCAAAGCAGCTACTACGGGCGCGAGATAAACGATCCGATGATAACGTTCGCGGAATATATGAAAAACCCCGTTTTTATTATCAATTGCAGTCATCAACCAGAGGCGATTAACTCATCGACAGTGGATGTAAAATTGGAGTTCCAAACGAGAAAGAATAAATTCCCCAAAGACACTAAAGTGTACGCATTAGTTATTCACGACTCATTTTTTAGTTATAATGTATTAAACGGTTCGGTGACCAATAAATCTATATTTTAATGTATCTATTATATGTAACACAAAATAATGTTCTTGAATCAATAAATTTGTAATGAGTGAAGTAGTAGTTTTATATTTATTTGAAACCCAACCAAAAAAAAAAAGCTGGCGGAAAAGCCCGCTCTTTAAGAAAAGAGTACGGGAATTTAGAAAATGGTGGTTTATTAAGTGGAAAAAAGAGCTTAAATAACACAAGAAAAAATTTTTAAGGCAAAATATAAAAACAACGATTTAGAAAATTTGTAGGAAAGTAACGGTTAGGAATAGGGAAAAAAATTATAAGAAAAAATTATAGAGGAAATCGAGTACTATAAGCAAGCATTTTTCTCGATAGTAAAAACGTAAAAAAAAATTTTTTCAAAAAAAAATTGAAAAATGGTGAATGCGCGCCAAAGTTGAAGTTTTGGAGCAAAATGATATTAGGAAATTAGAAAGAGAATTTTTTTCTACATATGGTAGTACTTTTCAAAATTCGGAAAGATGAAATTTTAAGAAAAGGGTTATAGTAAGTTAGTAATTTGGATTTTTTAAAGCGCTGTAGCTCGGGAACCGTTCAAGATAGAAAAAAAATAAAAGCACTTTGATAGCCCAAAATTTTGAGGAGAATGCGATGGTGTAAAAAAAATTATAATTTTTTTTTTTTTTGAAAATGCTGAATACGCGCTAAAGTTGAAGATTTAGAGAAAAACGGTATTGGGAAATTAAAGAGAGAACTTTTTTCTACATATTGTAGTATTTTTGAAAATTCGAAAAAATTAAATTTGAAAAAAAGGGTTATAGAAAGTTAGTAATTTGAATTCTTTAAAGCGCTGTAGCTCGGGAACCGTTCAAGATAGAGAAAAAATAAAAGCACTTTAATTACCTAGAATTTTGAGTAGAATACAATGGTGAAAAAAAAATTTGGAAAATCTTAAAAATGACAAAAAATTTGGACGAAAAAATTGAAATTCTCGAGTTAGGAGGCTAGGGCCGCCGAACGGGAGTATGTGGAAGTTGTAGGGGGAGGTTTTTTTTTTTTTTTTTTTTTTTTTCTAAGTTGTAAATATGTAGCAAAGTAATGGTTAGAAATATCAAAAAAATTTATTTGAAAAAAATGTAGAGAAAGTCTAGTACTATATGCTAGAAAAGTGGAGGGGGGTAGTTTGTGTCCATACCAGAGATACGGTGAGTTATAAAATCATATTATTCTCAAACTTATATAATGCATATATGCACTCCACCTTACCCCCTCCAACTTTTTGAATGTATATAGAGGCCGGTATTAGAATTATTTCATCATTACACATTCGATCGGCAAGATGGAAGATATACCAAAAAGGATCATTGGCATTGTCAGGCCATTCGTGCCCGGCAAGATATGCAAGTGTGAGGAGTGCGGGGGTACCGCACCAGGAGCGGCACCTTCGGCACCGCCTGCAACGCCGACACCACCAGCGACGACGACGGTGCCGCCAATGAGAAGACCAAGGGCTGCACCTAGGTCGGTGTTAATATCGTTGGGTATTACTCCACGGTAGGCACCCCACCCTCCCCCCAGGCCCTTTTAGGGCCACAAAAACGGTCCTTTTCAGGACCACATTATATTTTGATCGTAGTTTAGTAATCGTCACTTATGGGGCGAGATATTCGTTTAACGACGATTTGTCTCGTAGCTTAAGTGCCAAGTTATATGCTTGAGAACCTATGAAAATGTTAACAGTTCAAACAAGGTTTCTATTATTTTTTTTTTTGTAATGTATTCTTCACAAAATATTAAGAATAAGTCTTATTGTCTAAACAAATCTTATTCCTTATTTAAAGTTTTTGAAAAAAATCAATAATTCTATAAGCTCTCACCAATACATAACATTTAGAATCCGTTGGTGGGGTGGGGGTAGTTCTATATATATGAGACTGGGTCAGTTACACAGTCATATATTCATCAACCCTCATACGATAAACATGGAGGAAGAAAGACCCGCCAGCCGAGGCTCATCCATCTTTAGTGATGACACCGTAGCCGACAACATTGGAGACCTGCAAGTCTTCGACGACGACGACGAGGTGGATTTTGAAATTGACGTCCTACGTTGGGACGACTTGGATGAGCCGATTCCGCTAGTATATGACCATGATCCGGGTCTAGTGGAATTAGACGACGCGGGTGATTGGGTCTTACAAAGACTCGAAACTCCGTCGCCGCAGCCAGAGCCGGACTCGACGGAAGATGCGGTGCTGGAAATTCCAGCATCACCAACACCCGACGACCCACAAGGCCCCTGCGATTCGTCAAGCTGGTGGTCGACCAGCGAGGATGGGGCACCATAAGCCCCACACTCTCCCTGGCCCTTTTTAAGGGCACACAACAACGGTCCTTTTCAGGACCACAAAATACTTTGATCGTAGTTTTAGTACATATTAGTACTTTGTTACTAATATTGTATGTATAGAATATACAATATTAGATACAAAGTATTAAAACTTTAAGTGCTGGTGGAACCCAGCTAAATCGTTCGTTCGTATTTGAGACCACAAACAACTTTTGGTCTCAATACGTAATATGACATTTGTTTTCACCCCCCACCATTAATTTGTCTCTATATATACGACCATCAATACTTATTACAATCATTTTAGTTCAACATGTCTGCGACTCAACAACAACAACAACCCATCCAATGCCCTGTGGTAGATTCTACCACAGAGAATTGTTTGGAGTGGGAGCCGAACGATCCTAGATGGGATGAACTTTGGCGGTTCATCATCGAATACACAGAGGACAGCACCACCACCCCCGCTGATGATGATGACGGGCCGTGCGACTCCACAACTCAATAAAAGAGTCGCATGTTTTACAACCAAACGGTCCTTTTCAGGACCACAAAATAATTTGATCGTAGTTTTAGTTGGTTATAATACTTTGTAACCAATATTTTATGTTTTTTTCATAAAAACATACAATATTGAGATACAAAGTATTAGAAGTTCTGGCGACAGAACCTTAACTTCATAAACCGAACCATGTTTTAGCATACTTGTAAATATTATCAGAAAATATTTACAACTATTGCTATTGCGTAGTTTTAGTGGATTATTCACTTTTTTTTTTTTTATTACCTAATATTATGTGGGACAGGGCCTATATGAAATAACACACAAAAATAAATTTTCAAGTCATTTTTATTCTCATTATAAAATATAAAAAATTTGATCAAACACTTTTTTATTAACTACAATATATATATATATATATATATATATATATATATATATATATATATATATATATATATATATTTACAAACTTAATACTATAAATTAAAAGCTAATATCTACAACTACCTAACACCTACTACATAATTTATTATAGTCCTCTAATTGTCTTTTTAACCGCGCAGATTTCACCTTTTTTATCTCTAATTGTTTTTCAAGTTCTATAATGTCACTGGCACACTCGTTCACTTCATTCACTAAGCGTTTTTTCATGGCATAAATGTCGGTCAATTTGGTCTTCTGAGAGTTGGTGAAGTCTTCGACCCACTCCGGTTGTGATGGCTCGGAAGAAGACGCGGTTTTATTTGGTGAAGACGATGACGACGACGACGACGACGAAGCAGCGGAAACTTCATCGCCTTCAAAACACCGCTTAAACCGCTTCTTCATGGGTTTCCGGCACCCCAATATCGGCGACAGTGGTGCTGGCGCTGGGGAAGACTTCACCTCCGACACTATTTCATTCTCGACGCTGGCCGGTGTTGGTGGCGTTGGTGGTGTTGGTCCATCGGGGCCTTCTATGACTTCCACTTCTACTGACAGTGGCTCTTGCGGTGCTGTTTTTAGGAAGTCGGGTAATGGAACAGGGGTGGAGGGACGCTTAAAGTTAAACTTTTTCTTCTTCCCTTGTCCCACACCTTTAATCGCCGAATAAAATGTTTTTTTATCGGCGATTTCCGACTTCCGCATAGTCAAAAGCTTTTTCAGTTTCGACGCTTTCGGAGAAGATTCCCTAGGCCGCGATGCTTTTCGCACAACCACATCACTGATCACATTTATCTTTGGCTCCTTCTCCTCCGTCCAGCATTCCAGGAATTGCGCTGCCGACTGAACTAACTCCTCGTCGCGACCATCGTTGAGGGCTCGGTCTTCGGCATCTTCATGCTCCACGCCATTCCAGTTCTCGAACACCCCCGGACTTAACACTTCTAAACCACTCATGTTATCCAGCATGCCTTGCTGTGAACCGCAGCTCACGTCAAGAGCATCTAAAAGAGACCGTACACTAGACATTTTCGATATTCAAACTCACACAATTAACTTTTTCTTAGCACTGTACTGTTTGCTGTTCTGACGAACTGTGAAGAGCTCGAGCCAGCAAGTCTGCTTTTATGCCCATTTCCCCCACTACACCACCTTTATTCCTTTTGTTCGATGCATTAAGTATAATATTTAAACTTGTCAGATGCAAGGCCAAGGCCAAGGCCGACGTAACCGGCAATACCAGGGTCGTTTTCAGGGCTGTAATTTTCATGGATTTTTTTTTGTCCCTGTCAAGGTTATTTTAAAGAAGCATATAAATATAGTACTAAACTTGTTAGATGCGAGGCCAAGGCCAAGGTCAAAGTACCCGTCAATGTCAGGGTCGTTTTCGAGGTTGTAATTTTCAAGGATTTTTTTTTTTTGGTCCTGTCAAGGTTATTTTAAAAAGTAATACATAATTAGAGTACCGCGATTGAAAAGTACAACATATTCAAACATCATGTTGCCAACCGATGAACAACCTAGTGAAGCAGCCAAAACATACAGTCATATACCAAAAGCTTTTTATTTAACTTGTCATCATTGTAAAAGACTAGGTATCTGCTGGCGAAATGATCTTACGTACGACTTCAACTACATTGACCTTTTCAGGGTTAAATTTGTACAATGCGGCTTTTGTGGACTAGTTTACTACCAGTTCAAGGACATTAATGAACGTGCCATCCAGAGAAGAAATTGGGTCATAGAAGAAGCTTACCTGTACAGAAGAAATTAACATGTATTTTATTTCTTAATTTTTAATTTTTTTGTTTGTTATTTTTTTTATTTTTTTTTTAATAATAAAAAGTAAACTCAATCTTTTGTTATATTTTAATTTTTTTTTCAATAAAACAATAGTAAAATGAATCTGTATGTGTATTTATTAAACATCACCTAAAATACGTTTTGCAATCCATATTTTTCTGCAGAGTCCGTTTATTAATGAAATAGAACCATATATTAGGGTGAAATCTAATGGTTTCAAATCAGTCTCACATAACAATGTCAGAAGTAAACACTATTGATAAGTTCGGTCGCAAAAGAAAATTTAAGGATTTTAACTTTATGCGAGGTCCTTCAGGAATAGGTTTTAAACTTACACCTAATGGAGATTACGACATGGGAAGCAAAAGATTGTGCTATTTAGCAGAACCTCTTGAAGGAGACGATGCGACCACACGAAATTATGTTGATAATAACCTTGCTCAGTGTGTGCAAGATACGCAGAAAGCTTTACATGACTCAACAATTGTTATTAAAGATATATTCAGAAACCAACTTGAAGGTTACGTACGCAAGAAATTAATTGAAACCGGTCAAGAACTTAGAGGATACATTGATGATACTGTTATTGCAATATATGAACTTAGGCAAGACGAACTGCGTGATGAACTTAACTCTAGAATGTTGAAAATTGAAAAGACTATGGAGGATCTTGTCAGCAAACCTGTTTCACATTAAACATTTACTCGTAGACCTGTGCGTTTAATTTACTATTAGACAAATTTTTCAACAATAACTTTTACAGTTTGTTATTTGTCGACACTTCATTATATTTATAATTTTAAAATAAAGGTTCAATAAAAAAGCAATCAAGTAATGAATACATGTTTTTTATTTAAAAAAAAAAAGAAAAAAAAAATTACAATACTATCGTTACATATTAATGTTGTATGTTTAATAGAAATAATAAAAACAATACAAATAATGAAATATGGATTTTCCAGATTACGTGCTGTCCTGACTTAGAAATGATTCCAACACGGTGACTAAATTTGCTAAGTTTTCTTCCGGGTCTGTTTTGTAAAAATCTATGTCTGCATGCCCCCAAGGTAGAGTTTTGGTTGAACTGGGAATTACATAACGTTTATCATCGCTATGTAACAATGCTACTTTATTTATTATGTTGGTATAAATGTTATGTAATTCACTTCTAAATGTCTTCATCTTTCTTAATATCAAACCACCCCGTTCAACAATTCTTTGGTAGTCTTCCTGATGAAGGTCTTTCTCGATAACACATTTTTTGATACCTTTGGCTTTTTTTAATTCATTATTAATGGACTTTACATAATAAGCCTTCGCGCCGGTACCATAAAAACTTATTATCGGATCACCAGGAAACTCATCTTTCATTCTACCAACTACAGAATTACTTTTAATTATGTTGAAATTATTAATTTCGGGGTAATTTGATGTATCGAATTTTTCGGGGTTTTCTGATATAGTTTGATAAAAGTTTTCCGTATACACTTTTAATATAAGCGAGTCAGTATCGGTGTAAAGTAACGAAGCATCATCGCCAAACTTGGATTTAATAAAATTATAATAAAAATCGTATATTACAGTCTTTGATATATCTAATATGGAAAAACCGATATAAATTGGTTTATTGTACAATATTTTAACTTTATTCATATGTATAGCAACAAAGTTCTCGGTAAATATCGAGCTACTATTGAAATTGGGGCGGGATATTAGTGCTCTAGCTCCATTTCTGCCTACACTGTTCTCCCAATGTGTTACTAATTTTATATCCTTTCGATTTTCCACATTTTCCATAGTTTTACCAAATATCGCGTTATTTTTTAATTTAAAAGTGTCCTTCGCAAATTTTGTGGTGGTCTTGTTACGTAAATTGGTATTAAAATCAATATACGATTTTAGCCATTTTGATTGCTCAAACTGTAATACTCGATGGGTTTGCATTACCACTAAGCCGTTGGCGATG
Source organism: Diaprepes abbreviatus (assembly GCA_034092305.1). Taxonomy (NCBI): domain Eukaryota; kingdom Metazoa; phylum Arthropoda; class Insecta; order Coleoptera; family Curculionidae; genus Diaprepes; species Diaprepes abbreviatus. The sequence goes on along the minus strand of JASJET010000324.1, from coordinate 657,649 downwards.
GCTTGTTTTAAAGTTCTATAGTGTACAATGTATTTTTTTTTTATCTTGTAAATTAGGAATTAATTTCGGTAATTTAGCGTTTTCTGTTGGCGGTATGATATTTTCTACTAGAAATGGAAGATCAGAATGTGCATCATGCAACTCAGTCGGATAATGCACATCCACTTCCAAAACGTAGCCATGTAAACTATCATCACCAACAGCCATAATATTTAAATCCAGAATTTCGCGCTCGCTTAACCATCGAAAACCACCATATGGTAATGCTTGTGACATACTATGACCATATAGATTTGTAGCATCAAGGTATGTTATAAATGAAGAAGGTTTTGTTGGGTCATAGTCTGGTAAAAAAATATTATTAGCGATGTGCTTCCTTTCTATACACTGGCTTATGCCGCCGCGTATACCTTTCTTAAAAAAATGTATCATGTCTATATCAGTTAAGAGCTCTAACTCTACCTTAGTCATACGTAGCATACAATCAAATGATAAACTTGGAAGGGTATAGTAATGTGCTGGATCAAGTTTATCGAATTTTAAACAATTATTCCGAAATTGCTCAAAAACATCACACAATAGCAACACATCTGATTTTAAATACACGTCCGAATAGTCCCCCAAAGTTTTACACCCAAACAAGTGCCATACTTCTTTTGCTCTTCTATAGCTTTCATCGCTAATATGTTCTTCCCGTAAATTATCATAAAATTCATCTTTACTTGGAAGACATGTATTTTCCATTTTTTCTATAGAGTCAATAAAGCTATAGGGAAAAACACCCTTTTGACGCATCAAATTAAATTGGTTGATATTTGAAAAATGTTTCCGCGTTTCAATAAAATCGTCGTCGTTTAAACCGCTGCCTAAATTTTCCAAAGACGTTGACAGAAATTTAAAACTATCAATAAATCGCAACTTTAAATATTTCCTCTTGACTTTTCCACATTTACTATCAAAATAATCGTGCACATAAATGCTTTTGGTAAATGATATGTACTTTTCCTTACTTTGAGCCAAAACACCAATTTTATCCCCATATTTACATAACTCTTTTATAAATAAATGGCTGTCGTAGCCGCTTAAGTTATGAAATATGATAGGGATAAAAGAGGGTAATTTATAATTTAAATTACAAACGGAATGTGCAGCACCAAATCTTTTTGCACCAGTTATGTGACAGTGGTCTCGTACTTTAATCTCACCCTCTTCAAAAGGGCCTTCACATATACCACATATTTTAGCATCATTAAACTCCCTTTTTTCTTCAGGCGTTAACGGTTTCATAGGCTTAATGTCTTTTAAATATGTGTTGTATAGAGCCCTTAAATCACACTCGATACGATCCACAAAGACTTGAGCTGCATTATTCCCCCGAAATAGCTCAAATTTCGAAAGTGAGTCGTCAAAAGAGCATTTAATTAAATAAGCAAAAGAATATGGTTCATGTTTAAAACTTTTTACAGTGTAAGAATTTTGTGGGTTTGGTTGTACCGTTTCAATGGGTTTTAAAACAGATTCGAAATCTGCATAAACCACGAATGGAACGCGCATTTGCTTTTCTATACCCTCGAATTATAAAATATTTTCCGGCACACTCTTTCCAAATTTATCGATTTTTAAATCCACTGAGGGTGTTTGCGTGAAAATGTGGTTACAATCGTAGCTTTGATGTAAAGTTAAAGCTGACGGTGTACTAAAATAAATGAGGCAACCATCACAGAAATATATTTTATGTTGTTGACAACTAATTTGACTTGAAACTAAACGTGATAAATCCCGAATCCAACAATAATGACTCTTTGAACAAGTCGTATCACAAAAATGTTCACCGCCATCTTTACTACTACAGTCTTTTGTAATTAACAATAAATTTACATGCCTATCCAACTTTTTTGACGCATACCTCAGTGGACCAATAACTTCATGTATTACTTCATTATTTTCATATTTAGATTCCAGACCGTATACGTTAATTGATATGTTGTTCATTTCCTCAAATTTTTTAATGTCACGTAATTTTACTGGAAAATCCATACCTGTTACATTTAGCACTCTAGAAAAATGGGGGTAGGATGTCTTCTGTGAAGTCTCTGCTGTTGGAGGAAACAATGCTGATGTTACAGCCCACGCAAAGCAAAATTCGTCCTGGTTAATCACATTGACGACAGCTCCTTTCTTTTCAATAGAACACGGCAACTTGATGTATGATGAGCCACCCATAGGCATATACTTGTTGATACCAACTTCCAAGTATAAAATTCGCACAAGAGCCCATCCTATAACAAGAAAAATAATATATAAAAATCAGTTTAATATATCGGGTTTTGATTTTTCCATACCTGAATCTTTCTCCTGGAACTCTGTCGCCTGCGTTTTTATTAATTCGGTGAAAGAATGCTAAACGGCATCCAAATCACTTTCTACACTAATTATTTGATTAGCAGTGTTGAAGGATTTTTCACTGAATATTTCTTGTGATGGAAGCATGTACTCGCCAACAGCTGTCATGTTAACTTTTAAAGCATGATGCACACGCAATAAATTATTAACAAGTTCCACCACCTTGGATTTAATGTCTGCAAAGAACATTACGTAATCGGAATGCTCCATATCACTGCTAACCCGATAGGTTGCAATTCTCCTTTTGAAGGCACATTCAACGAGTTGCACACCATGACATACCGGCAAACATGAATTATTTTTATGTTGTTGTGTTCGTTTATGCACCGACATATGATTTATTGGAACATCTACATTACATGTAGCGCAATTAATTAGCGGAATCGTCGATGTATACTCTTCAATTCGGAGCCGTTTTCCTCCAGGCACTTCATTAAATCTCGCCGCACACGATTCTCTTTGATGACGTCTCATATTATAAATATTAGTAAACTTAGAACCGCAATTTTCACAAACATATGCCATGATTTGTCAAATATTAACACATGTACTACCTATACAAGTCAGAGCCAACTGATGAATGAAACTGCCCCATACCTTATATAAAACCATTCAAGGTCACCCCCAACCACGTAACATATCTTCAAGGTCACACACCCAAGATGACCTTCAACAAAGTCAAGGTCGTCTCGACCAAGGTCAAGGTCAAGGTCACACACGCAACCTTGAACACAAGGCCAAGGCCAAAGCACACGTGCATTTTCAAGGTCAATGACAAGGACATGTGGGCGGGGCCAAAGAGGGGTGAAGCAAGGTCAAGGTCAAGGTCGAGGAGTGGGGGGATCGAGCGAATCGGGTTATGTTCCCTACTAATTTGCACAATTTGGAAGCGTTGTTCAGGCGTCAGTCTATTCATGTTGAAATGCCAAACCAAACTAAACATAAATCACTTGACAGCTGACAAAATGGCCGCCAGTTAAAAAAGTGTTGCCAACTTAAAGTTCTATACCTCTATAAAAACACCCTTTATATGTTTGGAAACTTTCATATTTATGACATTTTAAGGTTACACCCAGATTATATCTTGTTTTTAACTGCTTAAACGTCACATGGTATGAAAATGCGCATGAGCACCGACAAAATTATCACCAAAATTACATTCAGATTTCTTGAACGTATCAAACAGAGTGGTATTTTATTGTAAAAATTATCTCCAAAGAATTTTCGGCAAAAATTTGCTGAAAATTTTTGTTATAATTTTCGGAATATTCCTTATGTGTGTAAAACGGCTCTAAAACACCAAATTAGTTTTATGAAAATTTTCAACATAATTATGAAATAAATTTTGGCTATAATTCTTATGTGTGTAATAAGAGCCGTTTTACACACACGAAAATTATAGCCAAAATTTATCTCGTAATTATGTTGAAAATTTTCATAAAACTAATTTGCTATTTTACACATCAAAGAATTATTGTCAAAATTTTGGTGAAAATTTTCGGCATAAAAATATAGAACGTGTTCTATATTTTTATGACTAAAATACAGAAAGTGCGTGAAAATCGACGCAGAATAAAAATTGTGAATTGACAGCCCACGTTTGGTAATCAACTTAAACTTAATTTTAACTCATTGTTTCTTGCACAAAATATCCCTTATTTTGTGGTTTCTTGATCATATATGTTCGGAAACTTTCATATTTATGACATTTTAAGGTTATTCCCAGAGCAAGTTAACTTTTTAACTGCTGGAACGTCACATGTGATGGAAATGCGCATGAGCATCGACAAAATTATCACCAAAATTATATTCAAATTTCTTGTACGTATCACACAGAGTGGTATTTTATTTTCAAAATTATCTCCATAGAATTTTCGGCAAAAATTTGTTGAAAATTTTTGTTATAATTTTCGGAATAATTTTCGTGTGTGTAAAACGGCTGTTGGACATTTAGCCTATTTTTGTAGTTTCCATATCCCTTCCAATTTCCTTGATGCGAACATATGTTAGGAACATGTGTACCAACATGATAAAAAAGTTTTGGCAATCGGATTTTACGAAGTACGAAATTCAAAAATTCCATTTATGTTGTGATCATACCTCTTAGAAGCAAATAAAAACGAGCAAATATCTCAAAGCATGTTTAAAGCAACTTATCAAACGTTATCACCAATGCATTGATAAAATATAACTTTGTTTTATGACTGCAATAGAAACTAACTTGAACTAACCTTTTTTGTTCCTGGTGCAATAGTACAAAATTCTATCAAACAAGTTCATATATGGTTATTTTATTTATAATTATTTTTAGTTTAGTTGTCGGATTATTCATACCTTTGTGGAATAATATTGATACAATATTAGTAAGTATACTATTATTAATGTTTGCTAGACAAACAAGAGATAAGAGTTCATTAAATATATACCACACCCTAAGCTACAATTTTTAATGTAAATGAGTTACAAAAAAATAACAGATTTTGATAAAAACGTATAGTTTCTTAAATAGTTTTCATTATAGTCATATATTTTTCTTATAAAACATGAAAACTGATATTTTTTACTTTTATTTAATTAGATGTCTATTTGCAAACTTATGACTCACAACTGTCAATCTACTAAAAATTTTAATCAAATATAAGGCGAGTTCTTTTATTCCATCGATAAAAAAGCGTTGAATTAAGCCGATGGGTTCTTATGACCTCATAAATGAATTTTGAATGTAATTTTGTTGAATTTAAGAACGCTCATTCCTAACTGACATATGACATTTTTCTAAAAATTTAACCTTTAAAACCCATAAATAAATATTTTTTTAAATATTTTATTTGGAAGTTTATTCTTCAGCATATTTACATTATTATAAAATTATGGGCTAAAAAATTAAGCATCTCAATACTTAGTTTTGGTAACCTCATTTTAAGTGTCTTCATACATTATAATCTGAAATGTCCCAAACAGCACAAATACGTCTTAAAGACGTCCATAAAACGTTTGATCTCAACATTCAGGACGTCTTATGGATGTTCATTAAAGTCGAATGACGTCCATAAGACGTTGTATAGACGTTTTATGTTACAAAAGATAACGTCTTTAAGACATTTGCTTACAACGTCTTATGGGCGTCCTTTCCCAACATATTCCACCATTAAAATTATGTAAATTAAAAAGGGTCCCTTTAATTTTTTTGTTTGTCTTGTTTACAAAGTCAAACCGTGATTATTCAAAGGTCCAAGAAATAACTTTAATTAAGAAAAAATCAAGAGCAAAATATACACTACCATTTTAAATAACTACAAGTTCTGCATGAATAATTTGCTTTAAAAAATATGTTCAACATAATCTCTTTATACAAAAAAATACATAACATGAGCTTAATGTAAACTTTTTCTAATTTGAAATTTAAGAAGTGAGGTAGAAGAGCAAATATTTTCAGAACTACTACTGTTCGAACTATAAGTGAACCTATCAAATTTAAGCCTTGTTTATCCCTTCGATATAATAACTCTAAAAGGTAGACTATCAGAATTATAAAAGTTTATTGAAATAAAAAGTACACAAATCTTTAAATAGTTTTAAAAACAAGAATTTTTATTTAGTCGAATAACAAATTTGGTCTGATGCCCTTTTCAGCCATCTTTGGATTGAAATTTCCTCATTCTTCCGACTTTTTGCCAGTCCTGTTGTCTCTGTAGATCCTAATAACAAACTGATTTTAATTTTATAGGATTAAGTTTATCATTTGTGGGAGTAAATTTTTTGATATTTTTGTGAATTTTTATAATTGTCCTCTACTATAGAATCGTGACTTATGCTATTTCAAGGTTAGTATGTATAATGAAAGACAGAACTTACTCATAATAAGTCTCGCCAAGTTGGAATCGTAAAACTTTCTCTTTCCTACTAATCAACTGTACATGGTAATTTTACAAGCTCGCTTTACAAAGTCATAATTGCTCCCTACTCCCAGTTTTGAAATTTCTAAAACCTTAAACAAAATTACTTCTTGTAGTTAACAAAATTCTATTTTCTATGTTCTTTAAATATAAACCAATCATCAAGAACAAAATAATTCTTATAGGTTTCATTAGTGGAGCATTATCAATATTTCTTGTAATATTTAGGACCGGGTCTGGATGAGCTGTGCAAGCCTTTTTCGCACAGATAATATTTTTGAAGATTTCGTTTCATACTTCTACTAATAACATCGAGTTACTACAAAAATATAAGCGGTAAAGCATTCGGGAATTTCCTGTAACACAACCTATAAATAACGTTACTATTTTTCCTAAGTTCATATGATTCTCGATCTTACCTTAAGTATTACATAAACACGAATAAAAAAGATTTTCAGAGGCACATAGATAAATCAAATATTTTAATAAAATTTTTTCAAAAGCTAAATTTTCACAGTCGGCACACCAACAACATTAAAAAATGGATAACAACATGACGAAACACAAATACAAAACTGAAAAATGACAGTTGACAGAAACAAAAGACGGGTTTTTTAAAGTTATAGTTTCGCTAGCATCATATTTATGTGTGTCATTATTATCGGTACATCAAACAGTCTGTGACAAAAAGCACCAAAGTATTGATAAAAAAAGATCATGCAGGAGTTCTATTAACCAAGGTCGTAGTGAGGCTACTAAAAATTTGTCGTTCAATCAAAAATTTTAATCTCAACTTGTATTCAGCTGAGCTCTGTGCGGCGTTGCAAACTTATTACCCAACTGCGACAAAATCCATAGGGAAGGAAATGCTTTTTAGTTTTTATCAACTAAATTATACACAACTGTATTTATTTTCATATAAAATGTAGTATGTAGACTTTTAAAAGATATCTTAAAGACGTTGTATATAGACGTCTTATGGACGTCTTTGAAACAACGTCTATAAGACGCCTTATTTATGTCTTAAGACGTTCAGACATAATCTGGATATAAAAATGACGTCTATAAGACGTCTAGTGCTGTGTGGGGTATGGTCGTGTGTCAGATTTAATAGAAGAAATCCATAATTTTTACAAAAAAAAAAAAAGATCTTTTCTGTATAATAACTTATCAAAAATAGTGACAAACGGTTTTTTTAAGTGACAAATAATAAACATAACCTCCGAAACTAACACTTATTTTTCCCCCACTACCTATTCATCGCATCCATCGGGGACTGAAGCCGATGAATTCGATGGATTGTTGATGGTTTCATCGATAAAAAAAGAACGGTTTAATGATTAATCGCATTTTTATCACTTTATTTTAAGAACGGTTTGTTGAATTTTAGATTAGTGCGCAAAATCGTCGATGGAATAAAAGAACTCGCCTATAATCCGACTTTTTTAAAAAAATTCACACTACTCCGGTGATTTATACATGTCGTTTAAGTGGCCATATTTTTCAGTCTGACATCGAGGTCGGTAGGTGGCAGGTTTGCAATATCCTACCGACATATCTTGGAATTTATATTTCATATATCAATGATTTCCTGCAAATGTTGCTCTCGATCCGATATACCTCTATTGATGAGATCATAAGGTGGTCGAAACGCGTATGGAGAGAAGACCAGAGTGGTATTTGCAGGAAATAAACTGTTTGTATATATTCTTTCCTTTTCTCTGCTTGAAAAGTGAATACATATATAACAACCAAGATAACTTTTACCTTCTACCTTTAAAATCTTTGCAACATTGAATATTGGAAGTTTTAACTAATGTAAAATCATTACCTCTAATATTTTCATTTGAAATCATTGGATGGAATATTTTGAAATTTTTTAGATTTTTGTAAACCAAAAGTGGAACGAATATTTTCCGATGGTTTGTTTTCGGGTTCAATCGTGAGTTCAATATCCATATTTATAGGGATGATTGGCTATTCTGGTGGAACATTGTTTTGTATTGTTGTAAACGAGACCGCCTCCCCCCCCCATGTCGAAGCGATCGGTTCATTACAATCTAATTTTAGACCCTAAAAGAGGTGTTTCGTCCTAACTACCGACAGTGGACTCATCAGTGGGTCCGTCGGAGCTTTCCCCAGACACCTTTAGTACACTTTCTACATCTACATACTCGTATTGAAACGTTTCTGCGTCGGAACCTATAAACCAGATTCCAAGTGTGCCGCCATTTGCTATAAACCAGCAATCCAGGCAACCCTTACTGCCTTAGGTCCTGTCACGGTCGCCATGTTGTAAACGAGACCGCTGTCACAGATGGCGGCACACTCGGAATCTGGTTTAGAGTGAGTCCACACGATACCAAAAATTTCGGCGGCAGCGTAGCGTAATAAGACATATGTCAAATTTCAAGCATTGTGATTTGTTAGATTTAAAAAAAGACAAAGACCGAAGATTTCCCGCCTAAATCCGCCTTTTCCAAGGTCATTACGCCAAATCATGTTTAACTTTTCAGCGGACTGCTTTCAAAATGGTGGAAACTGTTTATTTTCAATATTTTGTATGAAAACATAACCTATGTTTTTTTTAAACTATATTGTTTTATTTATATATTTTATTTAGCGAGTTTTGAAATAATAGATATTTATGAATTATGTCAAATTGTTTTAATTTATTAAAAATGCTTGTTACCGAAGATCATTACTGCTTGGTCCTCAAAAAAAAAAACGATTTTTGTTCATTTTTTTATTAATTTTATAACAATTGCAATAATACAGGTGTTCATTATATAAATTAAAGCTTATGAAATAAAGGCCATTATATAATACAATTTCTATTCAACGACAATCTGTGATATCGAGACGCTAATCCACAGACATGCCCTTAGCTATGGTTACCAGATCAAATAATGAGTTTTCCTGAGAATATCCCTAATGTTTCTGTAAATATCCGGACATTTTATCTGAATGTTGTATGTTAGGCAGTGAGATTTTCAAAATTTTTGCAATCAAAGCATCAAATGCCAATATCGAGTGAGTCTTCTCATTAATGGGAGCGTAGTGGACTAAGGAGAGACAGACTGTCTATATTGTTATAAGCTTTGCCTTTCGCTGCCATCAATGTTATAACTTTGCTAGTTCGATGAATTCAAATAAATCTTCTAATATTACTTTTTTAATATTTTATTATAATGTTCACTAAATCATGAGGTAACAACAGTTTTTGTTCTTACTTACTAATTTAATGTTACTATTGTAGTTTTTTGATTTTAGTTCCTCTCGTTTCAATGTTCATGTCCTAGTTACATTCTATTCTGAATCTAAATTATATATTTGACAGTCATAGGCGTACTAACAAATATAACTTATAACTATTTATTTACATGATTACTGAAATGAAAAAGTGTGTATTTATGGGACGATGACAATATAAACAAAACTAATGGTCTCTGTAAAAAGTAAAGTTTTAGAGTTTCGGAGATTAAGGCATGCTTTTGTTTGAACCTATTAGAACATAAATTTACTTAAGATATAACTATTTCTTAAGGGACTATTAAATATTAGACTATAATTATCTATTAATCCATAAGAGTAACTTAAAAATATATATACTAATTTAATAATTAATAATTTGTAGTAATAGTTGGTTTACAACAATGTCTTCTGTTAAGGTTCTACTCTAGACACAATTTAACTTAAAGAACATATCATGTGAAGAATGTCATGAAATAGTTATAAAAGTCCAGCAATTGCCAAAAGAAACATCAAACAATAAAAAGTATGAAACTAAATTTATTAATATACTAAATTAACAATTCACTCATTTTGGTAACGTTTAATCAATTTATTTTTTCTCACTAGAATGATTAATAAATATTTTTTCATTACTTATATTTTCCTCTTTTAATTTCAAAAAAATACTGACAATTGCAGTTTTTTCCTCTTTCTTCCTAACGAGGGGCTAAAATTTCAGACATGTCAGGAAAATTCCTGTCGTCTGGTAACCCTACCCTTAGCAAATTTTATATAAACCTATTATAAACAATTAAAAAGTAAAAATTAACAATAATGGAAATTTAATAACAAAAATCCAGTTAATAACATATGTAATGTATTCCTCTAAAAACTACAAACAATTGTAATTATTAAAACGATTGTTAAAATTACACTGTTATATTGAAATTCTCGTCTTTAAACTCCTCGGCAATTCTTTACCAGGTAGAAGTGGCAAACTTCGGAAATAAAACTTGCTTTAAAGAGTCTCATATTATCGCACAAGTAACATGACTAATTTCAAAAACACTGTTTACCGACTCGGAATTCGCACTGTTGCTTTCACATGCTGATTTCATCAGCTAAATATCACAATGTTTTTTCAAACCTTGTAATAAGGGTATAGCTGTACACATTTCCATAGCGTGTTTCCTATTTATTGGCCCAACAACAGGTTTTCAAACTCACCAAGAGTAACAGGAAAATATTTTAAAAAAATCCGGATCACTTTCTCGCATTTCTTGAATTAAATCATTAGTATGTCCAAGCCTTTCTCCAATGTTTTTCTCAAAAACAGATCGGACCTAGTAGCGACGACTTTTCCGTTTTTTTAATAAAGAATATATTAATAATATCCTTATCTTTTGTAATTTTTTCTTTAGTTTTCTTTTTCTACATAACAACATTGCTGCAATTATTTTTTTTATTTTCTTTCATTTTAATTTATACATAAATAAATATTATCAAAAAATCAGAAAAAAGTTAGGTTACCACAAAAAAAAAATATTACGGCTGCACGACTGCACGATAAAAGTTCCCCGTGTGGACGAGACATTTTTAACATAAATGGGCGTAATACGCCTACGCCGAAATTTTTGGTATCGTGTGGACTCACTCTTATAGGTTCTGACGCAGAAAGGTTTAAATATGAGTATGCAGATGTAGAAAGTGTACCAAAGGTGTCTGGAGAAAGCTCCGACGGACCCACTGATGAGTCCACCGTCGGTAGCGAGGACGAAACACCTCTTTTAGGGTCTAAAATTAGATTGTGACGACGGTGCGGTCTCGTTTACAACGCCGCCCCCCGTGTCGAAGCGATCGGTTCGTCACAATCTAATTTTAGACCCTAAAAGAGGTGTTTCGTCCGAGCTACCGACGGTGGATTCATCAGTGGGTCCGTCGGAACTTTCCCCAGACACCTTTGGTACACTTTCTACATCTACATACTCGTAGTTAAACCTTTCTGCATCGGAACCTATAAACCAGATTCTGAGTGTGCCGCCATCTGCGACAGATGCATCTGTTTGATTTTGTTTGCAATTCACGATTTTTGTTTTCTTTGAGAAAGTTCAGTAGTGATTTATCTATTTCACTCCCAGGGGCGCTTCTTCAGTCATAAGTCTTTGAGGCCGACATTTTAAAACTTCCTGTGGATTTTAAGGCCTAATTCCTGAGGCGCCAAATCCTGATAAAAGATTTTTTTGCGAATTTACTTTAAAGGTTGGCTTGAGAAGTTTTGGAAAGTCTTTCTTCTGAAATGGACCTCTTCGTTTCGATATCCACTCAGTCTGAATTTTTCTCCATGCCTTTTTAAGGGGAGCAAAATAAGGAACATTTAGCGACTGGCAAAAATGTGTGGAATTTGGTGGAAGCAAAATAAATTTTATATTCTGATGTGCACATTCTTCAATAATTCCCACTATTACATAACTTGACAAGTTGTCATCAATTAAAATTTTTGGCCCGTCGTTTTGTCTGAAAGCTATAAGGCGAAACCATCTTGCCGTATGTCCTTCTTGCGAATTTTCACATCATGGATGGCATTGTCTAACAAATTTTGTTCGATAGTTTTGATAGCTTGTACCGCCTAGCACATTCCTGTAAATCCGTAAATGTCTGAAATCACCCACTAAAAACGGATATTTTGGTCATCACACTAACCTTTTTTGTTCCAGGGTCATCACTCTGTATATAAAATGTCTGCAAAGGTAAACAAATTAAATCCTAGCTAAAATATTCTTAAAATATCACACATCCTACTAGCATGAATAGAAATTATATTTAAAAATGCATATAAGGTGGGCACAACTTACTTTTTCAGTATTTCTGGAATTAAATCATTCTCATACAAAAAAAGTGACGAAACATGGAAACTGACCTTGACGACCGACTTTTAGAAGGCAACTAAGGCAATATTCTTTTGAGTAGTTATCAATTGATCAATGTGAACAAAGTGAAACTGATAACTTCATGTTCTTTTGAATATGCATTTACTTGTCATAGGGCTGAAGTGATCATGATTACTTCAAGTGATAGAAGTGAAAGTGATAATGACTCAAAAGAATAGCCCTTAATAAATAAAATCATGTTATATATCTCGTACATGGTTGCCACTATGAATTCATTTCTAGAATATCTACATCCTGTCCGAAGTCGCCCTATAAAAGGGCTATTCTTTTGAGTTATTATCAGTTTCAGTTCTATCACTTGAAGTAATCATGATCACTTCGACCCAATGACAAGTAAATGCATATTCAAAAGAACATGAAGTTATCAGTTTCACTTTGTTCACTTTGATCAGTGATAATTTACTCAAAAGAATACAGCCAATATTTACCGGTGAAGTTAATTCACAACGGCAGTCCAATCCTAGTAACAATGTTGAATGATACTGACCAAGATGTATAAAAAATCATCGTAATTTTCTATTTTGCAACCCTGGAAATGCGGGAGCTGACAGTTACCAAACCTAGGAGAATATTATTAACATTACGGACACAGTTAATTTGTGAAAAGTTTGCACAGGATAAAAAACTTTTAATATCACATATGCGCTCATTAAGATCACGTAAATTAAAATCCCCTGAAGTTAGGCAGTCACAGTTTAAGCGACTAGATTCAATGAGAGAATAAAATTGCTCATATTTATTTAAATTACAATCAGGTACAAAATATACAACCATTATATGAATACATTTCCTTTGATTTAAAATCAGTCCTGTTGTTAATTATCAAATATGCTATATTCCTTTACAAAACATTATTTATTAACCCCCAGCAAGACACCACCACCCTGCATCTTTCCAGTCTATACCATATTTCTGTCCTTCCCAAATATCTTCATATCACAATTAAACTCAATATTGCGTATGGTACCAATCTTTATTTTATTTTTTCATAGTAATAAACAATTTAGTGACCGAATTTTACTTTTTATTTTAGTTGAAGATGTCTGGTAAAGGAGTATCAGAATCAATAATGAAGAGGCCAACTTGTTCTAACTGTTCACAAGAACTTCAAGTGGATATCTATTTAAGAGAATTACTCAAAAAAATGTCGTATGAATTGTTTACATGTATGAAATGCAAAGTTATCAATCCGGACATGGTTTATTTTTGTACCAATAGTCACTGTTACTGTACAAAGTGTCTTTCGAGTAATTGTTTAAAATGCGATGGCATATCTCAGTTTTCAGAAGGAGAAGAGTTAAAAAATGTTATGGTGACATGTAACTGGCCAAAATGTAATAAAAGTATCACTCTTGCACATTATATTAATCACACAAGAGACTGTTTATCTAGGCCATATCAATGCCCCTTAAGAGGATGTCAAGTGATGGTACATTCCATAACGAAATTAAAAACTCATTGGCACTGCGTACGTCCTGCCTTAATGAATTCAAATGATATTGAATACACCAAACATGATTTGTATGAATTTTATTGGATAATAAAAACTGACCTCTACCATGTACTGATTAATTTTTGCAAAGAAAAAGCTGATGTACTTATTGAAGAAATCAATGTTTTGCCTAATAACGTCACCTTTAAGTTCTATGGATTCTGCAATGGCTATAAACAATGGGATAGTCCATTAGATTTTTCTAAAGTTGGGGGCAAATATAAATTTGTAGCAGAAAAGTCAGTTCGTCGATATGACTTGGGAAAAATTAAAATAAGCTATAATTATAAACAGGTATAATATAGATTTTGTTAACCACAGGTGAATTTTAAAATGTTTATGATGAATAAATAATAATAATGTATTCCCCAATTGGTACACAGAAGAGTTGAAGCAATTGATTTTTAATAAAAAAATAGCTCATAAAAATTACAAAAAAACTGGATCACTTGCAAGTTATTGTATTTTCTCAAATATAAAAAAGAATTGTAGGATGTTATCTGATTTGTGTTATAAGAACTATATTGCGAGCATAGAGGATTCAATTAATAGTGACTAAAATTTTTTGGAAATATGTAAGTACTAGGAACAGGAACTTTGAGGTGCCGCAAGTTGTATCGTAACGCTCTGAATTTACTGAGGATGGTTTCCAGGTGGCCAAGTATTTTTCTGAGTTTTTTGCCTCTGTATACTGTGTTAAAGAATGTGATAGTTATAATATGGAAAATATTAAGTGTGTTGAAATTGAAAGTTGTGATATTAATGCTGTGGATGTTTATAATACGATAAATAATCTGGATAACAATCTCTCTGTTGGGCCAGATCAGGTTTCAGTGTTATTTTTGAAGAATTGTTGTTGTGTTCTTGCCCATATTTTGGGACTCTTATTTAATCTTTCTGTTTCCAGTGGTAAATACCCAGATATTTGGAAACTCATATGTCACACCAATTTTCAAGAATGGAGATAAATCTTTAGTGACTAACTATCATGCTATTAGTAAAATATCATTGATTGCCAAAATTTTTGAATCAATAATTGACTCCAAGATTAAGCCTTGTTTCCGGAATGTTATAGCTGAGTTCCAGCATGGTTTTGTAGAGGAGCGTTCGACGGTATCTAATTTGCTTATCTATGAGCAATATCTGGTAGGGGCTTTGGAGGGAGTGTGTCAGGTGGATTCAATATACACATATTTCTCAAAGGCATTCGATCGTGTTAACCACAGTCTACTGGTAAATAAATTACAACAGTATGGTATTTCTGGAAGTCTGTTAAGTTGGTTCCAAAGTTATCTGTCAAATCGAAGACAAATAGTAAAGATTAAGGGTTACACTTCTGAGGAAGTTTTGGTCAGATCAGGTGTGCCACAGGGTTCCCATCTAGCTCCACTCCTTTTTAATTTGTATATTAATGACATAGGTAATTTTGTTACTGATTCTAAGTTTTTATTATATGCTGATGATCTCAAAATTTATAGAGTGATTAATAAGTTAAGTGACTGCGAGGAATTGCAAGAGGATCTAAGGAGATTGAATGAATGGTGCAGAATGAATGGTATGGAGCTGAATATGGATAAGTGTAAAGTAATGAAGTTCTACAGGAAGAAAAATTTTATACAATATGACTACATGATCGGTGACAGTCTTTTGGAGCATATGAATTTCATAAAGGATCTTGGAGTATTCTTTGATAAAGATTTGAATTTTAATTATCACGTTAATTACGTAATTAACAAAGCTTTGAAACTGTTAGGCTTCATTACGAGATCACTGACTGATTTTTCTAATGTCGAGTGTTTTAGAGTGTTGTATTGCGCATATATAAGATCAATTCTCGAATATGCTTGTCCCATTTGGTCCCCATATTACCAAACTTATATTGATCAAATTGAAAAAGTTCAGAGAAAATTTCTGAGGTTTGTAGGCTATGGGTTGGGTATTTTGAGTGAGGATATTGTTTATGACGAGATATTGCAACTCCTAAGATTTCCCTCTTTACAGAATAGAAGAAGCTTTATTGATCTTTGTACATTGTTTAAGGTAATAAATTGCCATATTGATTGTTCCGAATTACTGAATGCAATCTCTTTGCATGTTCCGCCGAGAGTTCTGCGTGGGGGTGATCTATTTCATGTTCCGTTCCATAGAACAAATTACGGTGTTTCGTTTGCTGTCATTAGATGTTGCATTAATGCTAACAAAGTGGCTAGGGAGACCGACATTGATTTCTTTTTTGATGGGTTGTGGTCTTTTAGGGGAAAGGTTAAAGAATATCTGTTTTAGCATTCTCATCGGTATTTTAAAATTGTGTTAGGGCTTAAGTGGTTATATATAGTTTTACTTTTAATTTTTATTTTTATTATACTGATTAACGTTGGTGGTGTACACATTGATTTGTATTATTTTAAGTAATTTTACTGTTTTTCATGTAATTTTAATTATTTGTAAAATGGCTGGTCCGTTAATATACATTATTATTATTAAATTATGGTATAAGGATATAAGATTTAAGATATTGATTAAAAGTATTGTAATACATAAATTTAAGAATGTATGAATAAATAAACAAATAGTTTTTAAATTTCTAAATTCTAAACTTTTATCATTCATCAGTAGGTAACAAGATCCGTATACCTATAATTAAGCAGCTAGCCCAAGACTGAAATTGACAATATTTCTATAACCGAGGTCGGATCTTGTCTCATGAGCCCATGGAGAGTCAGTTATAAGCTCGATGCACGAGCCAGATGATAACTGAAAAATTTCAGAGACCCGGATTAAAAATTAATATTGCCTGATTTTGGAAATGATAAAATTTTTACAAAAAAACCGATCCGATTTGTTTTCCAGTTTTGTTTTTCTTATGATGTATATTTTCTTAAAATGTAACCTAAAAAATAAATAAAAAATCAAGAAATAAATCATCATTCCGTTAGTAATATTCGAGATCCTTCTTTTAAGTTTTTGGTTGAATACATTTTTAGGGGCAGTAAATATGTCAATGAACTTTTGATTTTCATTACAATTTAAAGCCATCGAACTAATGGGTGTTTTTTTTTTTTGATAATTTGTTCTAACGGATTTGGTATTGAAAGTTCTATAGCCTATAAATTGAGTTTTGTTATTTATTATATACAGGTACTGATTTTATGCAGTTAAATTATTAAATATTGTATAAATAATAATACTTAATGTCCTCCTGTTGTGGAATGTCATAAAATTATATCTGTTTAGATTTACAGGATAGCTACTATTATGGACTTTTTTCAACAATATATCTGCAATATGAATAAATTTTTTTTGAACTGTTTTAATCATTAGGATACATTTTACATAACGGGGAGACCAAAGCACAGTGGCATACTCAAGTTTAGATCTAACCAAACTATTAAAGAGAGTTTTTAATGTTTTTTCAGAAATAAATGATCTGGAACCTGAGCTAACCCTAAATTTTTATATACCTGTCGAACTATTGCTTCAATTTGCAAGTTAAAAGATAATTTACTAATAAAAAATACTTTTTTTTTGAAACTGTCTCAATATCATTATTTATTAAATAGACATAATCAACTGGCCTTTTGGAATAAATAAAACCTGCATACATGTGCTTCGTCGATATGACCAAGGCTTTTGACAGAGTACGCTTAAAGGGCGTCTTAGAAATAATGAGAACAAAAGGTCTAAACTATAGGCTAATTAACCTAATATACGATATTAACATCCAGTGCAAAACAAAAATCAGAGTAGGACATATAACAACGGAAGACATATATGTAAACACAGGAATTAGACAGCCCCTTTATATTTAATCTAATAATGGATAAAATAATAGAAAATCTCCCCAGAACAGCTGGATATAAAATGAGAAACATATTCTTCCATACCGTCTGCTATGCGGACGATGCTGTTCTTATTGAAGACTGTGAAAATAACCTCCAAAAACTACTGCACTTTTGTAACACTAAAGCGAAAGAATTAAATATGCTCATCAACACCGAGAAGACCAAATGCTTAGTAACATCCAAAGAACCAATACGGTGCAAGTTGGAAATCGACTCCAAAATTGTCGAACAGGTAAATCACTTCATATATCTGGGAGCAGAAATAACGAGCCATAAAAACCTTTTTAACGAAATAAGAGAGCAAACAATGAAAGCGGCTAGAATTTCGGGATGCCTAAAAGAAATTGTGTGGAAGAACAAATACCTTAAATCGAAAGCAAAACTAAGATATATTAAACGGCTCTAAGACCCATCATAACATACGCGGCAGCAACAAGACCAGATACAGGCAGAACTCTACAAATGATGAGAACAGTCGAAATGAAAACATTAAGAAGTATGCAAGGCAATACTCTACACGACAGAATACGGAATGAAGATATCGGACAACAATGCGAGATACAGGGCATAGGAAGATGGGTTAGACAAAGCAAAGATTCTGGAACAAACATATAGGGAGAATGGAGGACGGTAGACTCGTTAAAAGCGCAAAAATGAATAACCCAGTAGGAAAAAGATCACAGGGAAAACCATCAAAACGATGGCGAGAATGTTGGACCTCATCTTCCGGGGAAGACGTGATGGCAATGAACAGGCAATAGCCTACTAGTATGGTTAACTGTGTTAGAAAGAAGTAGAAGAAGCATGTGTTTACACTTCTTAATGTTAAACGATAAATTATTTCTGACAGACCATGCATACAATACATCGAGATCTTTCTGCAATTTTTGGCAGTCATTTATATTTTCTACTTTCGTGAACAATTTAACATCATTAGCAAAAAGCAATACCTGAGACCTTTGAACCACTTTCACTGAACCATTAATAAGTAGAAATATGAGGGAACCCAGATTACATCCCTGAGAAATACCAGATGATGCAATAAAACTGCATGACTTGCGACTCTTGACTGGCAAATATTTTATATGAAGTAGGATTTTACGCTGACAGTGAAAAATTGTTCAATTTAGAAACTATAACGTCAGGGTCAACTCTATTGAAGGCCTTTGCGAAATCTATGTACCAACTCTTGGCAGGACATCTGAGGAGTACTCGACCTTCTCGGAAGCCATATTGATAATTTCATTTTATAATTTACATGAAAATTTATTCTTTTGGTAATTATATTTTCAAATATAATAGCAATACTTCAGAAGATTGCAACAGGTCGATAATTCTTTATATTTGTTCCACTACCAGATTTAAAGATAGGTGTGATACGGGCTATTTTAAGCTCAGCAGGAAATGATATGGCTTTTATTGATAAATTGAAAATGTGCAGCAATGACTTAATTAAAGTCTCTGCATCCATTTAAAAAGAATCTTGGTAGTCCATCTGGGCCTAGTGTTTTCTTATTTCTCATGATGTTAGTCGAAGCTTCAAGAAATTTATTTTCAGATAAAGGCAATGAATCAAGCGACTTCCCTTGATCCTAATCATACGCAATGTTTTCTGGTATATCAGCCTTTTTATACACAGACTGAAAATACGAAGCAAAAGCTTCAACTACATTTCCATTCCCAGAGTATTTGTTATCATCCAAGATACTTCAATAGAAATACCGTGGTTAGTGTCTTTTAAAGATTGGATCAAGTTCCAGAACTGTTTGAAGTCGTTCTGTACTAAACTTTCACATCTCGTAATATATTCCTTATATGCCCTATTTATATCTCTATCCTAAGGTACGTATAGTCAGCCAAATATTGGCGTGAGTTCTTTTTTAATTTTAGATTGCGTTTTTTATTGTATATCTAAAATTATTTCTTGGGTAAATCATGGTAGCTATTTACGTATTTTTTATTGTTTTGTTGGAACATAATGATTAAAAAGATTATATAAAGGGTTTTCCAATAAGAGGTGTTATTTTGATATTCAAAGAAAAATGCCATTTTTTAAGATAAATGATCGGATATTTATTACATTATAAAGAGGAAGGTATGCCGTTAATGATGGAAAATAACATCAGCCAAATGACCACCACGACCATGCCTACAGGACCGTATCCTTTTCATGAAATTTTCCATAACCAAATCGCAAAGTGGCTGCCCTATGTCCTCGATAGCCTCACGAATTCCATCTTTGAGGTCTTGAATCGACGCTGGGCTGTTGGCGTAGACCTTGTCTTTCACGTGGCCCCAAAGGAAGAAATCGCAAGGTGTCACATCACAAGATCTCGGTGGCCAATTGTGATCACCTCTTCGAGAGATAACACGGCCCGGAAACTTTTCCCGTAAAAGATCAATGGTTTCGTTGCTTGTGTGGCACGTAGCGCCGTCTTGTTGAAAGTAAACGTGGTCCAGATAAATACCATCCAATTCCGGCCATAAAAAAATCATCTCTCGATAGCGCAATCCATTCACCGTAACTGTTGCTCCAGCCTCATTTTCGAAAAAGTAAGGTCCAATGACCCCGCCGGACCATAAACCGCACCAAACAGTCACACGTTCAGGATAGAGAGGCTTTTCAACAATAACTCTTGGGTTTTCCGAGCCCCAGATGCGACAATTTTGTTTGTTGACGAAGCCACCGAGGTGGAAATGGGCCTCATCACTGAAGATGATTTTTCGATGGAATTCCGGATCATTTTCATGCATTTCAAGAACCCAATCAGCAAAGGCACGACGTTGTTGATGATCGGCCGGCTTGAGTTCTTGCGTTAACTGAACTTTATAAGCCTTAAGACCCAAATCTTTATGCAAAATACGGTGTAATGACGTTTGTGGAATCCCTAATTCCAAAGAACGACGAGGAATGGACAAACCTGGGTTTTCTTCAACACTTTCGGCTACAGCAGCAATATTCTCGGCTGTTCTTGAGCGACGTGCACGGGTTTTCTTCTTCACATAACTAACTTGTCCCAACAGCTCGAATTTTTTCACCATGTTCTTTATTGCGCTCCGACAAGGTGCGACCCAAAAATGTTCGAGTTTTACGAACCGTCTCTGCCAAAATTTCACCATTTTTATAGTGAATTTTAATAATTTCAATGCGTTGTTGAAGCGTGTATCGTTCCATCTTTATTTATGGCGTAGTTTTTACTTGTCAAACGTCAAAAACTTACAGCTTCAAAAGTGACATCTACCGAAATAGCGGGCTTTTCAAAATGACACCTCTTATTGGAAAACCCTTTACAATCTCATAAAAGTAATCTAGTGCAATATTTACATCAGCAGCACTTTCCACAGTATTCAAATTTGCAAATCGTAGTGCGTTATATAAGCCCAAATAATCTACGTTTGCGGATTCGTAAAAGGAAAAATTAACTAGATTACAAATTTTAGTTAAAAAATCAAAATTTCAGTAAGAAATAAAGAAATCTATCTACAGTATTTAAATAGTTGTTATATATGTATTTTTCTTTCAGACAGAGAAAAGGAAATAATATATACAAACTGTTTGTATATATCTTTTCTTGAAAGGGAATACATATAGAACAACAGATTCTAGTATTTTTAAAAACGACGGTTGTAGTATCCAGAACAGGGTGGGAAGGATCTTCGTTTACCATGGAATCTAAACACTTTTCTACAGTACAGTTGTAATTTGACATAACTACATCTAAAGTTCGATTATTTATATTTTGAATATAAATTGACTACCTTTTATTATATCACAAAAATTTACCCCCTCTAGAGTTAGGATATGAAATATCAAAATAACCTATTATTAAGTAATCACAATCAAACTTGGCTAAGAAAAGTTCCAAATAATTTAAAACATTTTTATAAAGCTGTAAAGTATTTGTTTGAAGGTTTTAGACAATGTTGAAGATTGACTAAAATTTGGTTGTCGGACTCTAATTGTTATCCAATATAAACTGAATGTTTTGTCTTAAGACTATGAGCTTATATAGGGACTGTGTCCATTGAAGCGCAAAGTTTCGCTTCACTGTACACACCTCAATGATTTGATGTAAAGGTTGCCAAGGATTAGGTATCTCAACACTCGGTTTACTGAAGATTCCATTATTGTTTTTAATGTAAGCTGCTTCTATAAATTTTTTTCCATGTTGGGTTCCCTATATATTGCAGCAACCTCAGACCATTTTATATGGTGTTGTTTATCCCAGGCGTGTTCTGCAATACCTGATCTCGACGTTTCCCCTTTTTCTGTATGAGTTTTATGTTCCTTAATTCTTACTTCTAGTGGCCGTTTGGTCTCTCCAATATACATACACCACACTCACATGGAACTTTGTAAACACATCCTTTCTTATCGGTAGTTTTTGGTTTTGTTTTTGTTAAATGAGCTCCAAGTGTATTTCCTGATTTAAGGGCTGTTTTTATATTATAACTACTGGCAATTCGTCTTATTTTCTCAGAAGTTCCCTTAATGTACGAAATTATGAAGAACGAATGTGTTTCTTGCTGTCCAGTGTTCGTTGTTCTAGAGTTATTTATAACATCATCAATTAGTTTTAAAGGATAACCATTCTGTTGTAAATCGGATTTAATATTTGCTACCTATTTTTCCAATGAATCGGCATTATTGCATATAGATATAGCGCGATTATAGAGGTTGCGTATAATTCCTCGTTTTGTTACAACAGAATGATTAGAACTATGATTAAGATATTGTTCAGTATGTGTTGGCTTTCTGTATACTGAAGTTTTCATAGTTTCATTTGAATAGTTCACCATGACATCTAGGAAGGGCAATTGATCATTTACCTCTTTTTCCATGGTAAACTTAATTATAGGTCGAATGGTATTTAGATGATTCAAGAAATCATTAAGTTCTTGATCATTGCCCTTCCATACGATGAAGGTATCATCGACATATCTCAACCAGACTTTCGGTTTTACTGTTGCCGTTTCTGTGGCACGAGTTTTAAACCATGCCATATATATTGGCGACGACTGGAGAGAGCGTAGAACTTGTCCTTTACTTGAAAGTAAGCTCTCAGGCAACACTCTAAAAGGTCCATTACCCCGTCCAGTGGTAACGTGGTTCAATCTGATAAAGTAGTATCATTTGAAAGTGTAATTTTGATTATGTCTAGAGATTCCACTAATGGTACATTAGTATACAGACTTTCCACATCAAAATTTATTAGTCTGTCGTCTGTCTCTAGATCGATGCTACTAATAATGTTCACGAAATGTGTAGAATTTTTAACATATGTGTTCGTCTTACCTTCTAAAGGTTGTGATTTTTAAAAGAAACTTTGTCAGTGCCTTTGTTAGGATCCTCTGGAGCTGGTTATTGGCCTCAATGGTATCTTCATTTTATGAATTTTTGGTAGTCCGTAAAGATGTGATGGTTTACTGTAGTGTGGTGTGAGCGCCGATCGTAGGTTGTCAGGTATATGGTCTTGGTATTGTTCTATAGACTTCTGACTCTATAGAGTTAGTGGGGTCACGAGCTAATTGTCTATATTTTCCTTTTTCCAGGATATCTCCGATTTTTTGGTCGTACGTTACGATGTCCATTATCACTGTTGTCCCTTTTTCGCTGGTAAAATCTTTATGGATTCATTTGTAAATTATTGTTAGATGCTATGTAGACACTATTATTAAAAGAATCTTTATGCAAATATTTACCTTCACATCCACCATTTTCATACCTTTAATCTTGTCTAAATTTTCATATTAATATAACTTTTTCATGCAAAGCACACAGCAGTCCACCACCTTTCAATTTCAAGGTGAGTTGTAAGATTCTGTCAGCTATATACACTTCATAATCATTCACAATATGTTTACTGTTGTAAATACCTTCATGTAATCATGTTTATTGTTGTACTTGTCATTTTAATATCTCTACTGTCAACTTAGACTGGTTTTAAAGTTAGAAGACCAGGTTAGTGAATTCATTGGACAATTTTTACAGGTTAGTTTAGATTAGTCTCCGATTTAACGCGGGAAAAACTTATGGGGATGGAAAACAGTGCTTGAAATGCCTAGGATATACAAGGAATCATGATTTTTTACTTATTTAAACTTTTTATTTCATTCAGTCTAATTTCTAACAAATCTTTATTTAACTTGTGTTTGCACAAAAATTGACCATTTAAAAAAACCACAGGAATTTCATATCTATACAACCTCAACCATCTTAAATTTTCTTTCAAAGAAATATCAACAGTTTCAAAATTTACCAAATGCATATAAGGAGATAACTCGGCTTTTAACTCGTCGCACAGAGGACAAGGATCTTTAGTATAAAGAGTCAACGTTGGCAACTTATTTGCTAAAGGTGATTCGGTCCTACCAAAAAATAAACCATGTTAATAAAAGTTTCACAATATGTTTATTTTGTAAAATGTAAGAAAAAAAATATACATAAAACTGTAATTATAAGTTTTCTTTCTACTCTAAAACAAAAAGTTTTTTTTTGGCTTAACATCATTAGCACCTCCCAATATTGTATAAACAAATAAAAGCAGTCATATAAAGATCAGACTTTCCCCTAGAATGTAAATTTCATATTACCTAAAACTTACAATCTCTCAATCATTATAGAAGAAGCTCCGCCTCCTCCATTACAAATAGATGCTACTCCTTTTTGGCCCGGTTTTAAAGCGTGAACCAAATGAACTACTATTCTTGCACCAGACATTCCAATGGGATGACCCAAACTGACTGCACCCCCATGAATATTTACTGTATTTGGGTCAAGTTCCATAAGTTTTTCATTCGCCAAAACTACGACACTAAATGCCTCATTGATTTCCCATAATGCAACGTCATTCTTATTTACGTTGGTTTGTTTTAGTAACTTGGGTACAGCCGTTGCTGGGGCAATAGGAAAATCAACTGGATCACATGCACCATCTGCAAAGCCAACTATTCTTGCAAGAGGTTTCACATTTAGTTTATCTGCTACTGATTGAGTGGTTAAAATTAAAGCTGCAGCCCCATCATTGAGAGTCGAAGCATTTCCTGCTGTAACAGTACCATTTTCCCTTTGGAATACGGTGGCAAGCTTTCCGAATTTGTCGAAATTCACCCTCTTATACTCTTCATCTTCGGCGATTACTAAGTCGGGCTGGCCTCTTTTCTGTGGAACATTAACGGGAACAATTTCAGAATCGAATATCTTATTTTTCCAGGCTTCACTGCTCCTCTTATAGGAATTAATGGCATACTCGTCTTGTTGTTGCCTTGTAATTCCTAATTTTTTCGCTGTATTCTCTGCACAATTACCCATGTGGAACTTGTTGTACACATCCGTAAGCCCATCGAAGACCACACCATCTACCAAATTAACACCACCGTAGGGAGTTTGTCCTCTTCTTAGATAGTAAGGGACGTTAGACATGGATTCCATTCCTCCTGCTAATACAACATCTTGGGCTCCAGTTTGCAAAGCTTGGGCCCCAAACATTATGGATTTCATTCCAGATGCACATACCTAAAATAACGACAAAGAATTAATACTAAACAACGATTCTCTACTTACAAAATCATTTACATAACTGTGAAAAAAAAAATTAAAAAATATATATCCGCAAAAAAGTAATTTCAGTTTTGTAGTGTGAAATAAAGCTTTTATTTTTATCCAAAGAATAAACTTTAATCAATATATTTTCCATTTTGTTGATGACCTTTTGCCATCTTTCTTGCAATCTTCTCATAGAAATTTTGGTCTTTATCAGCAAAAAACTGAACCAATGCGATTTAAGGTCATCATTATTTTATAATTTAGTTCCGTATATCAGAGTTTTAATGGTCAGGCTGCCAACATAAATGTGCAGGAACAGGAAATCATTAGCGGTTTACATTTTAATGTAAGCCATGTTGAGATTGGATTTGAGTGTTTGCTGGATTGCTTGTTGCCTTTGAATGTTAAGAACGGTGCTGGTCCTTATTTGTTGCCGAATAAGATGCTTAGAGAGTGTGCTGTGTCTTTATGTGAGCCTCTTTCTTTTATTTTTAATAAATCCTTATCTAGTGGTGTCTTTCCTGGCAGATGGAAGCACTCATATGTCTCCCCTATATTTAAATCAGGTGGCAGCTCTGATATTAAGAATTACAGACCTGTCTGCATACAGTCTGCTATCCCTAAAGTTATGGAAAAAATGGCTCTGCTTTCGTTAGGCATATTCAACAGTATTTTAGTGGATGAGCAGCATGGTTTTCAGGGAGGCCCTTCTACGAAGACTAATCTCTTCTTGTATATAAACTACATTAGCGCAGCCATGGATCGAGGTTGTGAGGTTCATGCAGTGTACACGGACTTTAGTAAAGCTTTTGACTTGATTGATCAAAGTGTATTGCTTCACAGACTTGAGTCCCTTGGTATGGATGATCCTTTCTATTCTTAGATGTCATCCTACCTGCAGGGTAGAACATTGCAGGTTAGACTGGCAGGGCTTCTTTCACATAAATCTGATGTGGTCTCAGAGGCCTAATTCTGTAAGCATATTTTTTGACATTCCCTTTCCTTATCTCTTTGAGGACAGTGACATACTTATGCGGTACAATAAATTCAACAAAGATGCAAGATCCGTATTAAGACATTCTCTTTCCCTTTACTATTATAGAATCGTAGCCCAGGTGTGTCCCAAGGGTCGCACTTGGGCCCTAGACTATTTCAGTTGCTTATAAATAATATAAGTCAGTGTTTTAGTTCTAAGTATTTCCTGTTTGCGGATGATCTGAAACTTTTTAGAGCAATAAAGTCCAGTAAAGATTGTGAATTGCTTCAGAGGGACTTAAATATTTTAGAGACATGATGCTTGAAAACTAACCTCAAGGTGAACGTTGCTAAGTGCTCATATATTATATTCAGTCGCAATAAGAGCGTGAACGAAGTTGAGTACAGAATTGGAGTGAGTAAATTGCAGAGGGTGAATGTAGTTAAAGATTTGGGATTATTTCTAGATAGTAGACTTCGTTATGTTGATCATCATGACGCAATCATTAATAGGGGCCACCGTTTGTTGGGTATGGTGGTAAGAATGTCCAAGGATTTTAATAATCTATGTGGTGTCTTTCCATTGTTCGTGTGTTAAGTAAGGTCAATAATGGAATACTGTAGTTTGATTTGGAGCCCATACTTTGATATACATAAAAAACGTTTGGAGGCTGTTCAGGTAAAATTTTTAAAATATCTAGGGTACAGATTTTCAGAGAGGGCTGCAGCTTGGCGTTGATGAGGTAAGGGAGTGCTATGGTTTGACCAAACTGGAGGACCGCAGACGATATTTTGAACTTCTTTTTTTCTATAAGGTAATAAATAATTTAATAATGTCCCCTGATATATTGGCTAGTTTTAATTTTAAGATTCCACCTAGGAATCTCAGGAGGTGTCCACTGCTGTCCTCCGGGTTCTATAACACCCTATATGGTCAGAATATGCCAATTAGTAGACTGGTTACTGCTGTTAACAGTTTCCCTGATGTTGATTATTTTGTCACGTCATTTAATGTATTTAGAAATAAGCTAAGACGTCTGATTTTGTGATAGTAGTATTAAGCCATCTAATGTTTAATATTAAATAATTTATTTGATTGTATATGTACAAATGGTGGAACCGTTGAAATAATAAATAAATAAAAAAATTATTTGTGAAAGTTTTGCCATTCAAAGAGTTTTGCAAAGTTTGAAATAAATGGTAATTAGATGGTGTCGGGTCAGGGTTGTAAGGGGAATGAGACATCACTTCCCAACCAAGCTCCAATAATCTCCTACGAGTTACTAAAGATGAGTGAGACTTTGTAAACACCTCTGCAGTCCCACCAAATTGACAGCACGACCTTTCTCGGATACAATTCAACTTTAGATGTGGTTTGTGCTAGTTCATCACGCATAAATAATGTTCATTTTCGAATGATGTTACTTTAGATGACTCATTTTGCATCACCAGTGATGATTCTTTTCAAAAAAGGGTTGGTTTCATTACGCGTAAGATGCATATGGCAAATATTGATTGGTTGTGTTAAATGAATCTAATTCAATTCATGCTGAACCAAAATATCGAGATTCTTAACGAATCCAAGGCATTTTAAGTGATTTTCAATTGTTGTCTGAGATATATTTAACCTTTCTGTAATCTCTCGGGTAGATATATGACGATTATCTTCGATTATGGCTTTGATTTGGTTATCATCAATTTCAGTAGGTCGACCAAAACGTTGAAAATCTTTGAGTGAAACATCTCCAAAACACAATTTTTTTAAACCAGTTCTGTTATGCAATCAGCAGCTCTCTTTCCTTTATGGAAATAAAAAGTAACATTCTGAAAATGTTCGTTTCTGCACTCTATGTTAAAACTGACCCTAAACTAACAACTACAAACAAAATTAAGCACAAGTTGCTTCTACAGTAATCTAAATGTGACTAATACCATTGGATTCTGTAGAGGCTACATCTGTGCTCAGATATTAAGTGTTATTGAGGGCAAATTTAAACTTTCACCAGAATATTTCGAAGGTCTATATGACTTTGAAAAAATTGCAATATGCTGTTGTTATGTTTAAAGAATTTTATGAATAAATATAATTTTTTAATTTCCAAATACAAAATTTCCAGTACAATAATAAGTAGGTTACTTGCTCAATAAGCCTGTCTGTTAAAATCAGTTGCAACTGGCATTTATCCAGATATCTGGAAAAAGTCATTTGTAACACCTATATTTAAGAATGGTAATAAGACTGAAGTTACTAACTATAGAGCAATAAGTAAAATGTCTTTGATTGCGAAGGTATATGAAATGATTGTTGATACTAAAATCAAGTCAAAACTTCAATCTATTTTAAGTGAAAGCCAACATGGTTTCGTCGGAGGTAGATCTACTGTAAGTAATTTGCTTGTTTATGAGCAGTTTCTGAGAAATTCTATTGAGGACACTAATCAGATTGACTCTATTTACACGGACTTTTCTAAGGCTTTCGACAAGGTAAATCACTCTCTACTTTTGAGAAAGTTGGAAAAATATGGCATATTTGGTGACCTTTTGCACTGGTTTTATAGCTACCTAACAAATAGGAGACAGCAGGTAAAAATTGGCAATTTTGTTTCTAGCGAGATTTTAGTCTCATCTGGCGTACCGCAGGGTTCACATTTGGCTCCACTTTTATTTAATATTTTTATCAACGATGTGACTGAATGTGTGAAACATTCTAAATGTCTTTTAGACGCTGACGATTTAAAGATTTTTCGAATAGTCAAGGATGTGGAAGATTGTATGAGACTTCAAGAAGATTTGAATGCTGTAAGTGAATGGTGCAATTTAAATGATATGCAACTGAATGTAAGCAAATGTTTTGTCTTGAGATTCTATCGCATTAAGCATGTTATTCAATATGATTATTCGATTGGTGGTGTATCACTTGAAACTAAAGAAGAGCTCAAAGACTTAGGAGTATATTTTGACAGCAATTTAAGCTTTAACTTTCATGTGAATCACATTGCTAATAAAGCATTAAAATTACTGGGCTTTATTAAAAGAACCTTGCATGACTTTAATAACATTGCTTGCTTTAGAACATTATTTTGTTCCTATGTTAGGTCAGTCCTGGAATATGCTTGCCAGGTATGGTCTCCTTATTACGGGCAGTATATTCAACGGATTGAAAGAGTGCAAAAGAGATTCATTAGATTTGTGGGTTTCAAAATGGGGATACCAAGTGAAGACATAGTATATGAAGAAATACTCAAAGCCATTAATTTGATACCTCTTAGGGAAAGGAGAACATACATCGATATGCGCACCTTTTATAAAATTTTGCATGGATTAATAGATTGTCCCGAATTATTAGCCATGATAGACATAAATGTTCCACAGAGAGTTTTGAGAGAATTCAATCTGTTTGGTGTTCCTTATCACAGAACAAACTATGGTTTGTCATCATCTCTTACTCGTTTTTCAATTAAGGCGAATACATTTGAAAATAATATCGATTTCTTTAACGATACATTGAATTCCTTGAGCTCAAAAATAAAGAATGCACTATGATATATGTATCTAGTTGTTTTATCAATAGATGGTAACTTGTTTTTAGTGTATGTATTTTATATTTGCCCACCTTCTGTATACCTCTTTATTTTAACTTTTGTGTTTGTATGAGTATATTATACCCTATTTTATCTATATTGTATATCTTCAAGTTTATATAGTTTTGTATTTGACTAATTATCTAATTATTTGTTCAATGTTTTGTTGTATGTTTCTGTTCATGTGTGTGATACTAGAGATTTTTATATTATACTTATGTATTGATTTTTTTCTTTTGTAAATGGCTGGTCCGTCAATAAACATTTATTTATTTATTTATTTGTCTCTACACAATAAAAAACTATATACAATAACCAGGTTAACCATTAATTTCAATTTCAATTTATTCAATCAGTATCATGTTTTACAACACTTACATTCGTCAGTAAATAAAATAAAAAAAAAAAAGCACTACAAATACATTTAAAATTTTAATTAAATACATTACACACGGAGCTTAGACTAGGTTAGTTTTAAATTGTGATTAAAATTTGTAATGAATAAATTCGTCATAATTATAAAATGCATTTTGGATTAAAATTTGTTTTATTCTGTATTTAAAAAGATTATCCGGAAGCTCTCCCGATGACAGAGGCAAAACATTAAAGAATTTTATTGCTAGACAACCAGGCCCATTCTGACACCTTTCCAAACAAAAATATGCGGGCACCAAGTTGTCCCTGTGCCTTGTGTCCCAGCTGTGGACTCCACTGTGCGTTGTGAAACTATTTTAAAGTAAATTATCCAGTATCTATTGCGAAGGCAATGTTAAAATTTTCTATTCTGAGAACGCTGCTCTATAGTGCTCCCTAAAGCTCATACCCCGCACTACTCTCACAGCTCTTCAGTGAAGCCCAAACACGCGAGACGCCCGCGATGCGTGGCCCCAAACAAGCAGTGTGTGACATCACCAAATGGAACAGTGCAAAATATGAAGCTCTCAGAACCGACATGCCAACACACGGCGTCAGACGTCTCAAAGCAAACAGACTGCTATGGAGCCTCCCTAAAACCTGCTCTATATGAGCTTCCAAAGTAAGGCCGGGATCAATCTGGACTCCGAAGAATTTACCACTCAGCAAACTCCCACTTGCTTGGTTTTATTTTGATTCAGAAGCAGTCCATTTGCATCAAACCACTTTCTAGCATCCTACCGTGCAGCTCCCAATCTACCCATAGCCCCTTCTAGAGATATATCTGAAACCAAGAGAGTGGTGTCATTGGAGAAGAGTGTGAAATCTGTAGCATTGTTTTTTATATAATCGATTATTTTTCTCATTTCATTGAAAGAAATTTCTGTAAACTTAAAATGATCATCGGAAACATCCTCCATAAAACCTCCCAGCGGATCAGCCTCATGTTTAGGGATGTTATTAAGCAGCTGGCTCAAAACCGAAATAAACTTTTTAGACTTTATATAACTCATATCCCATAAGCTAAAAGATAACTAAAATAGGTCAGATTTATGGATCAAAAAGTAATATTGTTTATAAGGAAAATTAGACACAAATAAACATACAATAAGCGTTAATTGTATAAATTAATTACCTTATTAATAGTTGTGCAAATAGTTGATGTGGGAAGACCAGCAAAAATAGTAGCTTGCCTCGCTGGAGCTTGGCCAACCCCTCCTTGGCATACATTTCCCATGAACACCTCTTTAATTTCATCTTTTGGTATTCCAGCCCTTTCAATAGCCCCTTGAATTGCTACTGCACCCAATCTGGTTGCCGATAAAGGAGCAAGTGAACTCAAAAATGAACCCATTGGTGTTCGAACTGCTGATACAATAACCACATCGTTATTTCCTGCTGCTGTTGCATAACATCGTGCACTCGATTTTATTACCTAAAAAGATATATTATTAAAAAATAAGAAAATATGTTACCTGTCAATTTTATATTATTTTTTTTTAGAAATAATTAAGATTTCTTATATTTTTGCTTCCTATTCAAGAGATTAATAATAAAGACATTACAAAATGTGCTAGAATTACAAGAAACTGGATTATAAGTATCCCATAATCTTCGTAGACTTCTTCCTCTCATGTTTAAATAAATAAATAAATAAATATATATATGTTATATCGTAGGTTTTCACGGATGGTAGAATGATTTTGGGGAAACGTCGTGAAAACGATTTTTTGAACGAACGGATTGAAACTCGGAATAACCAAACTATTGATATATATATATATATATATATATATATATATATATATATATATATATATGAAGTAAAATGCGAACAGTAAATGCAAACTTCGTTCCAACCAAATCCTTTCCGTGTTAGCGGTTGCACAGTTGGAACAAATTGCTAAGGAACACATTTTGTCCTATTCCACCACCATCAAGATGATGGCCTACCTGTACCACCATACCAAGAAGAAAGTCAAAACTTATCCTCCCCACCACAGTGATACGGCAGAGGTACATGTTTCGTCTCTACTAGACTCATCCTTCCGATCTGTCCTTTGCACAGCCAGGTGCATGTCGGTACCCTGATGAGTCTAGTAGAGACGAAACATGTACCTCTGCCGTATCACTGTGGCGGGGAGGGTAAGTTTTGACTTTCTTCTCGGTATGGTGGTACAGGTAGGCCATCATCTCGATGGTGGTAGAATAGGGCAAATTGTGTTCCTTGGCAATTTGTTCCAACTGTGCAATCTCTAACACAGAAAGGATATGGTTGGAACGAAGTTTGCATTTACTGTTCGCAATTTACTTCATTCATATACGGAGCTGCATATAGTTGTGGTGCTGAGTGTGATTTCAGCACCACAACGGCATAATGTGGATATATCCACTGCTATTGCATCTCGCACATATATATCAATTTCGATCGACATATCGGTATATCTTACCGCTATGTTCCGATCGAAATTGAGTTCAAATATAAGGTTCAACATATAGAAAGTAAACACAGGGGTGTCGAGGATGTCTGGGGACGGCCTCGACGGACCCACTGATGAATCCTACCGTCGACGCCAAGGACGAAACATCCTATTTTAGTGGCATTATTAGCGCGTATTTCGCGGTATTCGGCGCCGCGAAATACGACTATATATATATATATATATATATATATATATATATATATATATATATGCATTTACTTATTTATGTTATTGCAAAATTAATTCTATGGACAGAAATTGGAAAAATATTAAACATACATTATGGATAACCACTAAAAAACTTGAAACGGTTATTACCGGACAAAGCATTACAGATTCTAAAAAAGCGTGAGTAGTTCAAACAATAGATGGTCATGATTACAGGTATAGAAAAAGGGTAATCAGATGAGGAATTTGTTAGAGAAATAAGCAAATTGAATAGTGAAATCAATCGAAGATGAATTGGGATATACGGTTGAAGATAAAATGAAAGTCATTACCAAAAAACAATGCAGAAACCAATTTAAGGAAAACTGGATTCTCGAGACACCTCTAGAAATAGCAAAATAGTTTTTCAAAAAAGAAGATAATCTTTGACCTGGTTAAAGTATTATAAAAGAACCTTTTAATTTCGCTATGTGTTTTAATTGTGCTGGGTTTAGATATGTGGATAAGTTCTGTAGGGAAACATCATGTGGTTATAAATGTGGAACTAATGATCACTGTGGGAAGAATTGCCCAGAAAATACGTTTGAATGCCCAAACTGCATAAAAATGAAGTAATGCTCGAGGA
Source organism: Diaprepes abbreviatus (assembly GCA_034092305.1). Lineage (NCBI taxonomy): Eukaryota > Metazoa > Arthropoda > Insecta > Coleoptera > Curculionidae > Diaprepes > Diaprepes abbreviatus. Next base: position 624,042 of record JASJET010000324.1, on the reverse strand, counting down.
TAGCTAGTACTTTGCGCGTAACATAAATTGCCCTATATATCAAAAATGGCTGACAAACGAAGAGCCAAATAAACTACAATTTTCACTGAATAAATCAGGCTACCTGAGGGATGTTTTCAAGCATAATACATCAGAATGTACAGTTGCTTGAAAATTCAACTAATAAAATAAAAAATATGCTCCTAGCTCATATAGATTCTTTGTATCAGAACATTGGAAAACTGAAAATCAGTGGAAACATCCAAGAATTAAAAACTTTAAGTTAGTATCAACGTTTTGTCATGATGAAGGAAAACATGGAGGCTCAGCAATATATGTGAGAGAAAAAGTGTTTGCTAAACCTAGACTAAAATTAAGTAAACTATCAAATTGTGGTGTCTTTGAATGTGCAACTATTGAATTTCGAATCGGTGAAATTTATGTAATTGTTATTTCAGTATATATACCGCCTACTCATGACAGTAAGAAAATAAGTGGTTATATTGACTTTGTGACTACTATTTTTTGTGACGTCATTTCATTTTGTTATCTTTTTGCACAAATTTGAAATACAGATTATTGTTATTATTGCATAAATAACTTTTTTATTATGTTCAAATTGATTTGTCATGCGTCGGTCATTCAAATTACACAGTTTCTTGCAAAACTGTCAATATCTTATGTTTCAATTAAAACACATTGCTTAATTTTTTTTATTTGAAAATCAAAGATAGGTAGTATTTTAAATGTCATTAATACAATTCTACCAAAAATAATTTTTCAAAGACATACAAATACGATACAGGTACACATTGACTGAAATAAATATATCTTTTCTCAAACTTTCTTCCATTTTTGGCTTTACTGACATTGTATTTGTATCTATCTAATAATACAGGACATTTCAATTAATGATCAACTGATGTGTCACTTCCATTGTAACACTCAAAAATATTAATAAAATCCATTATGAGTAATTCCTGGCTATAGTTACTTTCATAAGTATTTACTGAGGATGCTTTCCAGGTAGCCAAGTATTTTTCTGAGTTTTTTGCCTCTGTATACTGTCATAAAGAATGTGATAGTTATAATATGGAAAATATTAAGTGTGTTGAAATTGAAAGTTGTGATATTAATGCTGTGGATGTTTATAATGTGATAAATAATCTGGATAACAATCTCTCTGTTGGGCCAGATCAGGTTTCAGTGTTATTTTTGAAGAATTGTTGCTGTGTTCTTGCGCATATTTTGGGACTCTTATTTAATATTTCTGTTTCCAGTGGTAAATACCCAGATATTTGGAAACTGTCATATGTCACACCAATTTTCAAGAATAGAGATAAATCTTTAGTGACTAACTATCGTGCTATTAGTAAAATATCATTGATTGCCAAAATTTTTGAATCAATAATTGACTCCAAGATTAAGCCTTGTTTCCAGAATGTTATAGCTGAGTTTCAGCATGGTTTTGTAGAGGGGCGTTCGACGGTATCTAACTTGCTTATCTATGAGCAATATCTGGTAGGGGCTTTGGAGGGAGTGTGTCAGGTGGATTCAATATACACAGATTTCTCAAAGGTATTCGATCGTGTTAACCACAGTCTACTGGTAAATAAATTACAACAGTATGGTATTTCTGGAAGTCTGTTAAGTTGGTTCCAAAGTTATATGTCAAATCGAAGACAAATAGTAAAGATTAAGGGTTACACTTCTGAGGAGGTTTTGGTCACATCAGGTGTGCCACAGGGTTCCCATCTAGCTCCACTCCTCTTTAATTTGTATATTAATGACATAGGTAATTTTGTTACTGATTCTAAATTTTTATTATATGCTGATGATCTCAAAATTTATAGAGTGATTAATAAGTTAAGTGACTGCGAGGAATTGCAAGAGGATCTAAGGAGATTGAATGAATGGTGCAGAATGAATGGTATGGAGCTGAATATGGATAAGTGTAAAGTAATGAAGTTCTACAGGAAGAAAAATTTTATACAATATGACTACATGATCGATGACAGTCTTTTGGAGCATATGAATTTCATAAAGGATCTTGGAGTATTCTTTGATAAAGATTTGAATTTTAATTATCACGTTAATTACGTAACTAACAAAGCTTTGAAACTGTTAGGTTTCATTAAGAGATCACTGACTGATTTTTCTAATGTTGAGTGTTTCAGAATGTTGTATTGCGCATATATAAGATCAATTCTCGAATATGCTTGTCCCATTTGGTCCCCATATTACCAAACTTATATTGATCAAATTGAAAAAGTTCAGAGAAAATTTCTGAGGTTTGTAGGCTATAGGTTGGGTATTTTGAGTGAGGATATTGTTTATGACGAGATATTGCAACTCCTAAGACTTCCCTCTTTACAGGATAGAAGAAGCTTTATTGATGTTTGTACATTGTTTAAGATAATAAATTGCCATATTGATTGTTCCGAATTACTGAATGCAATCTCTTTGCATGTTCCGCCGAGAGTTCTGCGTGGGGGTGATCTATTTCATGTTCCGTTCCATAGAACAAATTACGGTGTTTCGTCTGCTGTCACTAGATGTTGCATTAATGCTAACAAAGTGGCTAGGGAGACCGACATTGATTTCTTTTTTGATGGGTTGTGGTCTTTTAAGGGAAAGGTTAAAAAATATCTATTTTAGCATTCTCATCGGTATTTTAAAATTATGTTAGGGCTTAAGTGGTTATATTTAGTTTTACTTTTAATTTTTATTTTTATTATATTGATTAATGTTGGTGGTGTACACATTGATTTGTATTATTTTAAGTAATTTTACTGTTTTTCATGTAATTTTAATTATTTGTAAAATGGCTGGTCCGTTAATATACATTATTGTTGTATCAAAAAATCGTTTTGAATTCAAAAACATTTTTGTCAAAACAAGAAAAAAAGTAGAAATGGTAAACAGAAGGTATTGATACAACTTTCTCTCGACTTAAATTTTATGTTATCAGTTTTTATCTGAATTATCCAAAAAAACACTGATTACAGAATATAGCAAATTTGTTTACTACTTTTCTATATCAATTTTATGTTTAGAATGTGGCGGATTTGTTAGACTTTTTGATTATTCTTCAAATCTGGATTAACATATTTTTCTGTTAAGTGTGAATAATTTAAGCCAAATCATATAGCGCCCAAAGTTTATTTTCATATAAGAGAAATATTAGCTAATCTAAGGAGCATTGGCTGGATTTATTAACAAATCTAATCATAAAGCAATATTATATAGGGAAGAGAATAAAGTACTCCAAAATACATGCCGTAGGTTTATTTTTAATTTAAGAAAATTTGGTTCTGTGTTAAATAACATCAATTAAATTGCCTGGTTAAGATGTGATGATATATATACACTGTATTCTCTGATATTTTTTCAGAAATTATTAGACACAAAACAACCTAATTAGTTGTATGAAAAATTCGAACCTATGACTGATGTATATAATATTAATTTAAGAAATCAGTCTCTTTAAGATACCAAGGCATAGAACTTCCTCATTCCAAAGAAGTTTTTCTTAAAGTTTTATTCAGCAATACAATATGATTTCACCACAGTTTAGGTGTTGTAATATCAAAAAACTTTAATCATAACTTAATTATAAGTGTATGTATTGTTGTTGTTGTTTACTTCTTATCGGTTGGTTAAGTGGAAGCACGGCCAATGGTTAAACAACGCCAACCGCATCCCATATTGTGCATCATATTACTTTATAATATGTATGCATTTGTTAAAAAAAGTGTCTAATATATTAAATTATTATTTTATATTTACCTTAGAAAGTTTTGATAGGGACATTTTGAACTCTTTACTTGTTGCTAACTCAAAAAATGAAACAACAATGATAAACTACGAAATATAATGACCTTTGATCGCAAAAGATTAATACACAAACATATTTTTATTTTTATCGTAGGAATTATAAAACTTGAAAACAAGCTATTATGAAAAATTTTATTATTTATTATAGTAAACCTTCACTTATTAAAATACAATTAAAACGGGATATTTAAAAAACTATTTTACACTAGAAATACTAAAAACTTTTTATTCGTTTAAAGAAATGATATAAACAATAAATTCAAAAAATAATCTAAATATATGGAAAAAAAAAGGTTTGAATTCCTGTCACCACTGTCACTTTGACTTTCAAAAATTATGTTTTGCTTTATCAAAATCCCAAATATCATAATTTCCATATCTAGAGTTGCCGCAACTATATATTATCGAATTAAAAGCTGGTTGCATATCATTGTTTGGGCAGGCAGCCAGCAAAGCACTTTTTAATTTTGTTATAATGTTCAGTATGAATAGTAAAGCATTACCGTCTTTTTTGTTCAACGTATACCATAGATGTATACAAAAGGTTTTTATTATTAAATAAATTAAAAAAGATAAGTCAATTTTCAAAAATAAATTTGAAGTTCCCGGTAAAATGTAATTGATCCGAGAGGTAGCGCCCTCCGTCAAACACTCCACATTCCATGTGCTAATCAAAATCAGCTGTTTAGCTAAGCTGTCAAAATCGTCACAGAAACCATATCAATAATTTGGATATTTCGTGATAATAATAATTATTACAATATATTTTGAATGGGGCACGCCGAATTTACATTTTAATTTTAACATAGGAATAACTTAATCAAGTATATATTTCCAATAGTATGTGTGTGAATTAAAAAAGTTCATATAATCACAGGAATCAGTATGAATGTGGAAGAGAATCGTTTCCAAACCTTTAACGAGTGGCCCGGAGATTCAGCGGTAAGTCCCCAAAGAATTGCAAAAGCAGGCTTCTATTCAACTAAACAGGGTTTTGAAGTGGAATGTTTCGCATGTCACTTAAAAATATCAGACTGGAATTATGGAGATCAAGTAATGGCTAGACATCGAGCTTTAAATCCTCAGTGTCCTTTTGTCCTTAACCCTTCTACCTCAGGAAATATCCCTTCAATACTATCACCTTCAAGTGTACCTTCTTCCTCCTTCATAGATTATAACAATGAAGCTGTAAGATTAGCTTCGTTTGAAAATTGGCCAGTATCAAATATAGTTACACCAGAAAGTTTAGCAAGGGCAGGTTTTTATTCTTTAAGAGATGGTGACAATACAAAATGTGCATTTTGCAAAGGTGTTGTGAGAGCTTGGGAGTCGGGAGACATCCCTGATGTAGAACATAAAAGACATTTTCCTTCTTGTCCGTTTGTCATTACAACAATTAACCCAAGACTGGAAAATACCAATACTCAAGACCTTATGAGAGTTAGTCATGACAGAGCCGATAACAAAGCACCATTTCAAAATGTTAATATAATTAGTAGTGATATAGATGGCAACTTAGATGAGTTGGGAGTTCAGAAACATAATGGACCCAAACGAGGAGACTATGGAACTGTGGAATCCCGACTAAGATCGTTTGGTTCATGGTCTCCAAATTTAATTCAAACCCCTGACTTGTTAGCCCAAGCTGGATTTTATTATGAAGGTAAAAATAATATTTTTACCAAAAAATTTTAGTTTTTAATTTTTCACAATTTGAGTTTTCATAATGTATTTAGTTATGTAAATTTATTCTTAAAAAGGCATTGGGGATCAAGTAAGATGTTTTCACTGTGATGGAGGATTGAGACATTGGGATCCGGATGACGATCCATGGACAGAACATGCCAGATGGTTTCCCAGGTGTTCATTTGTTAAATTAGTGAAAGGACAAGAGTTTGTAACAGCATGTGCACTGGACAATACGGATCAGACTAACGTAGTAAGTAGTTTTTTAGATAATTAGGTAGGCACAGTTGAAAAATGTTGTGTTAATAGATACTTAATAGGAAATGACAGAGTTTATGACTCTTATTTAGACCTTATAATTGTAAAATAATTCCTGTCGGTGAATAGTTACAACTAAAATATATGAAAATATAGAAAACCCACTAATTTTCACATAAAAAGTTTTAATTTGAACATCAAAGTCAAGTTTAAACTAGTAAAGTAAAAAACGTAATAGGAAAAAAGGGATCTAGAGTGAGTCCAGAGGAACATCTCATGGAACTTGAATTTAACAGGATTTAAACCCATTTATACAAATAATTTATATACAGAGAGATAACATTTTCTGGCCTTACATTGGAAGGTAGAAAGACATAGGATTAAGTAAATAAGCAAGTAAGAGACAACATTTTAGACAGCAGAGCAAAGAACCTGATATACCTGTTCTACGTAGTTTTAATAACCCAGCTACATGCCATAGAAAAGTTTGAGTCCAAGGAATAACCCTCAATACCTCTTTTCAAAGCACCAGATAGGAAATTCGAGTATTGCAACAGATTGCGTTCAGACAATTTTTGAGATAAGAAACCAAACTGCTAGGTAATAATTTCGTTTTTCAAATGAGTAATTAAATAATCATAAATTATGCTTTCAAATAGTTTAAGAATAGCACTAATAATTCTTATTAGTCTGTAATTCATAATGATTAAGAGCATTGTTTCAGCCAATTTTTTGATAATTTTAAAATGAAATATAATACATTTTTTAAATATATCTAAAAACAATTATTTGTGAATGCTTAAATGTGCTAATTGTATTAAACTTACAAGTGAAGGTTCTAAAGCCATTATTTTTTGATATAAAAATTTTTATTTGTTGATTTACTATGATGAAACTTTTCAGCTTACACACTATACTTTTCAAAATATTGATTTACTCATAGCCGTCTACAGTCTGATGCAATACAGTTTATTATCAGAGGGAAGGGAAAATAACAGCAAGAGGGTTAAATGGTTTGTTCTACACTGTGACAAAAATAATAAATAATAAATCAAACTTTAAAACATAACTTTTAATTGTCGATTTTTACCTACATGTTTTACAATTCTTCCTTTTTTTTATTCTTCCTGAAAGAGTTAATGTAATAATATAACAGTACAAGGGCAAAATAAAATGGTTCACTATTGCCTATTTACATCGATCATTTAGTGTACTAAGGATCAAATTCATGTTAATAGGTTAATAAAAATATTGATGTAGTCAGTTACATTTACTACCTACCTTAGTAAATAAGTAATAAGTACATTTATTATAATATTTTTGCGCATAAATATGTAAAAGGGATACTTTTTTTTTGTTGCTAACATTTTTCTAAAATCATCTTTAAAATTCATAATTTTTTGTATTTATTTGGTTTTGAAGGATCCTTTTCATGTCAGGTTCGTTGTGGCTAAAATGTTTCATTTCAAGCCTGTTTAATAGAGGACTATTTTGACACCTAATTTCATTTATCATCAAAAACATTTATTATTTGTCACTGTTTTTGTTTTGATATTAAATTAAGTTATTTGATTCCACAAATATTTGATTTTTTGCCAATTTATTGCACAAATACTTTGATTAGTATTGTTTTGGTTTCTGTTTGTCTTGTGCTAGTATTATAGGTTAAATTCAAACTTCCAATGCACATCTGCACTATAATATGCTTGGATTAAGCTAGTCAAGTTTAGACTGTGAAAATACTATTTTAATAATATTGTATTTGTAAACCTTACTAAGCTAAATCGAGTGTAAGATGATCAAAAATAGCAAAAAAAACATTAAAGAACAAAAAACTAAATTATATATAGTAGTGTAAAATTTACATATTGTGAATTATACGGATGGCATTATAATAAATAAATAATAAATAGCTACTTATTTCCAACAGGCCAACGGCCCTCTTACAGGAAATTCAAACAAAGATAAACCAGCTAATAGGATAAAGTATATAAACTAACTAAAGCTACAGTTAATCTAAAACTAAGGACCCATTTAAAATCAATTCACCATCCATTTGAATATCGGATTTACAAGCTGTAGGCATACAATGTTCTCATAAACTATCCATATACATAGCAAAGTAGCAAGCTACAAAGGATACCCAGACACCTCGCGCAGAGGTTTCAGACTAGTTGGTAGACCGTCAAAATGCATGTCGCCCAGTGTAGAAATATGATTAAAATTGCTGCACATTTTTTAGATGAAACATTGGGATAAAATGTTTGACCTAGCAAGAGCAGTGGAGAAAGCTGGTGTATGCCTGGCACCAACACGAGGAACGCGAAATGATGGTTGTTATAACGGAAATGGGCGATCAATCCTAGTGTTGAGAAGCTTATAGAGAAGTGATACGGATTGGGAGTTGCGACGTACAGCCAACGGCAGTTCTTTAAATCTTGCGAGAATGTGGTCATGATTGAAACCTCACTGAGGATAAATATTGCCCTTTCTAAACATGAATAGCCAGATTCACTAAGAAGGTTTAAGACCCGATCTAGCTGCCCTGGAAATTAGATTTTCTAGATGACCAGTTTTGTTTTTCTCATGATATTGTTTTAATTGTTTTTTAAAAGTTCAAAACTTGCTTGACGTATTGTTACCCTTGTCAATTTAAATTCTTTACTGTCAATCTAGACCGCTTTTAAAGTTAAACCATGTTAGTGAATTAGTTAGAAATTTCCTTTGGGCGACCTCTATGGCAAGGCCATGACAATTGTATGTGAGGGACCACACAATTGATCCATAATCTAGCCTCGATCTTGCGTAACTATAATACAACAGTTTGAAGGTGGCTGTACTAGAAAAAGGTTTGCAGTTTCGCAGAATAAAACCCAATGTTCGAGATGTGCTAGCCACCATCTGATCACCCAGGTCCTTCACAGTATAGCGTCTATTAACGATAGAACTATTTATATGGTAATTAAACTGAACAGGACTTTTTGTTCTAGAGTAAGAAATAAATTACATTTAGAGATGTTAAGATCCAGCTGATTAGCCACACACCATTGACTGATCATATCAATACAGTGTGTGGCAGTCCAACTGGGAAACAAGATCATTTATAAATATGTTAAAGAGAAGTAGCCTCAAGTTCGAACCCTGGGGGACACCTATCGTTGGAGTAAACCTAGCAGATTTATATTCTTCTATATGCACAAACTGAGTACGATTAAGTAAGTAAGATCTCAAAAGGGAAACAAGGTCGTCAGAGAAGCCGAATAGGACGAAAGCTTTCTGTAACAGATCAAAAGCTTTACGGAAATTAGTATAAATAACAACGACTTGACTTCTGCTGTTAAGGGCGCCGCAAACTTAAGAGGAAAAAGAGCAAAGATTAGTCATACATAATCTTTTAGAAAATAAGCCGTGTTGGTCAGTGGATAATCGATTTTGAATTTTAGAAAATAAATGTTTCTGCAAGATAATCTCGAAGACCTTTTAAAAATTACATAAGATTGTAAGGTCGCGATAGTTTTTAACTAGAGATGGATCACCTTTTCTTTAGAATAGGACAGACTCTGGCAATCTTCCAGACCTCTAGAAAAACTCCGCTCTTCAAAATCAGTTGGAAAATATGAGAAAGGGGAGCGCTCAGAACAGTGGAACAGTCCCTCACCAAAAAACTAGGAACACCATCTGGGTCAGATGTGGCTTTATTTGTAAGGGACTTACAGGCCCAAGAAACATCCATGGGAGTGATTGTCAGAGGGCTCCGAATCCCTGTAGACACTCTTGAAGTACTCCGCAAAGGCTGAGACAATGTTATGAGGCCCATGAAATGGATGTTTCTCGTAGCTCATTGTAGCTGGAATGCGTGACTGAGCTTTTTTACTCTGCACGAAAGTCCAAAAGTTGGATGGTTCACTGTTTATATTTTGCTCAGCGTCTCTTACAAAGGTCTCGTAGGCCCGCTGCGACTGTGACTTTCTTAGTCTACGCAAAGTCCTGTACTTTTCCAGGTAATAGGCAGTTTTATGAGTTTGAAGATGTCGACGCACCTTCTGCTTTTTGAAAATGCTGGTAATCAATTCACCCGTCTTACTTACAATTAGTGAGTGGCGACCCTATAGATCTCTTTAAATTCGATATTTGCAAAGAGAGACCTTCAAATATGCATAGACATACAAAATTTGGAATTGCATATCTGTAGTCTGTAAGATATATTTTGACTTTCCGTATATTTTGAAAATCTTGCGCTCTCCTTTTCCTGCATATGGATTCATTTGCCTGCCTGATTCAGTTTAAATCTTTGTTTAAGCGGCAGTGTTCGGTTGAAAGGCTATATTGTACCATCATTGGCAAGACTTGTGCTTAACCCCCTTTTTTAATGACCAAGTAACATACACACCTGGCCACACCACAAAATGGCTCTGATTCTACAGAGAACCGTGACGCTCCTGCTGGCATCAGCTCCTTCATTACCTGGTGACCCTCATGCCTGACTACTCTGGTTAAAAGGTTTCTAGATCATTTAACGCTTTTTAACTGTGCCCTACCAACTTGGAAGTTGTACCTATAAGTATTGATATTTTCATCTGTGATTTTAAATCAAATATTCCTGCTCTTACTCTCTGTGTCATGTAATATCTAACTTTATTGGTCGCGGTTTAATATGTACTTTTACAAAGTAAAGGGTGTTTTTTTTTATAGAGGTATAGAACTTTTAAATGGAATAAAACAAAGATGAATTTTTTAAATTGACATGAAATTTACTTTATTCGAAAGATAACCTTCTGGCATTATAATTTAAATATGACTTCTGGCATATGACCGCCACGGCTGGCTCGGACGTAGTTCTAATCTGGAGGTCCAATTTTCGATGACTTTTTCCAACATTTGTGGCCGTATATCGGCAATAACGCGGCGAATGTTGTCCTCCAAGTGATCAATCGTTTCGGGCTTATCGGCGTAGACTAGCGACTTCACATATCCCCACAGAAAATAGTCTAGCGGCGTTAAGTCGCACGATCTTGGAGGCCAATTCACGGGTTCGAAACGTGGAACTATGCGGTTACCAAACGTTTCCTTCAATAAATCAATTGTAGCACGAGCTGTGTGACATGTTGCGCCGTCTTGTTGAAACCACAGCTCCTGCACATCATGGTTGTTCAATTGATGAACGAAAAAGTCAGTAATCATGGCTCTATAGCGGTCACCATTGACTGTAACGTTCTGACCAGCATCGTTTTTAAAGAAGTACGGACCAATGATTCCACCAACCCATAAAGCACACCAAACAGTCAGTTTTTCTGGATGTAACGGTGTCTCAACATACACTGGAGGATTATCATCACTCCAAATACGGCAGTTTTGTTTATTGACGTATCCATTCAAACAAAAGTGAGCCTCATCGCTAAACAAAATTCGCTTATGAAAATCGGGATCAACGGCAATCTTGTTTTGGGCCCATTCACCGAATCTACGCCTTGCTAGGTGATCGTGTAGCTTCAATTCTTGCACGAGTTGGATTTTGTAAGCACGCAAACCAAGATCTTTCCGCAAAATCTTCCATAAAGTGAATGGACACATATCCAATTCCTGTGCACGATGGCGGATAGACTGATTCGGGTCTTCCTCTACGCCACGCTCTACAGCAGCAATGACTTCTTCTGTACGCACTGTACGACGTCTTTGTGGATGCGTATTATCATTTAGAGTAAACGTGGTGCGAAAATGTTCCATAGTTAATCGAATTAATTGCTTTGATGGACGATTATGTTGACCGTAAAATGGACGTAGTGCGCGATACGTATTTCGAACAGAACCATGATTATCAAAATAAATTTGCACAATTTGGAAGCGTTGTTCCGGCGTCAGTCTATTCATGTTTAAATGCCAAACCAAACTAACATAAATCACTTGACAGCTGACAAAATGGCCGCCAGTTAAAAAAGTGTTCCCAACTTAAAGTTCTATACCTCTATAAAAAAAACCCTTTAGTACGTCGGCGTAGAGCAATCCAATGGCCATGCCTAGAGTTTTGTCCTCCTTGTCTTCTAATTATTGTTTTTTTCCTTGTTTACTTTGTCTTCTATAAATATAAATGATATTTATTTTTAGAAGTATCTCTAAAGCGGCCATGGAGAATCAAATATGCATGTCCATAATTTACTTTGATTGTCAAAGTTCGAAGAAACACTAACCAGCGAATTTTAACTTTGGACTGTTACTTTTACATTTATAATATGTTGAAAATTTGCTGCTGTTTCGTGGGTATTACCAATTAATCCGTTTTGCAGAATAAAACGTAATTTTAAATCGGACAAAGACTCGGATCGCCTTTCTTAGCGGAACCAGATCACCGCTCGGATTATTTTGGTGAAGTTGATCTTTGATCTCCGCCAGTGAACAACTGGATTATATGGGCATTGTTTCTTTTTTGAGAGTATGCTTCAGGTGCGTACGCTGTGGTATTTTTTCTAAGATTCCGATGTAACGGTTATATTGCGTTCTCGTGCGCAAAACTGTTATAAATTTTAGTGGACTGGGTTGATATTTTCATAATAAATAAATACAAGGCGATCAAAAACTAACATTAAATATTAACTTAAAAAAATCGTTAAAAATGAAATTTTTTAAACGTAAACCTCCTAATTTTATAATATCTTATTTAGCATTAAAAATTTTTTGAAATACTGGCAATTTACACAATTTTTTTCTCAACAATGCTAATACGGCTTTTAAGTTTTGTTATTAGTTGGCCATGACGGCGAAACGCGACGAAAGGAAACGACAGAAAACTACAGAAATGTCAGTGTTTCTTGCTATTCGACAATTATTAATAAAAATCATACCGAGGCAGTTCAATTATACGCACGAAGATTATTTAAATTTGTTTATTATCTATGAGGAATGTAACAAAGTTTTATCAAGAACATGCGAGACATTTGCTGATAAATATCCAGATAAAGAGAAACCGTCACGGAACAGTGTTAAATGAATATGATTTTTATTAATAATTGTCAAATGTCAAAAAATAGTGACACTTCTGTAGTGCTCTATTGTTTTCTTTTGTCGCGTTTCACAGTCATGGCCAACTAATAACAAAGCTTAAAAGCCCTATAGCGTTTTTATAATACAAAAATGTTAAATTGCCATTATTTCAGAAACTATAAATTTTTCGAATAGACAACCTTATTCAAAGTCGCTTTTATTTCTAATTCTAAATAAGAGAATATTATAAAAATAGCCCCCTATTTACATTAAAAAAAAAATTGACTTCTAACGATCTTTTCAAGTTAATATTTAATGTTTATTTTTGATCACTCTGTATATATTTATTATCCAAATATCAACACAGTACCCTAAAGTAGATAAAGGCTTTCATATAGGAGAAATGCACCTGTTTGTGCAAAGGACAGATCGGTACCCTGATGAGTCTAGTAAAGACGATACATGTACCTCTGCCGGATCACTAGCGGGGAGGGTAAGTTTTGACTTTCTTCTCGATATGGTGATACAGGTAGCCCATCATCTCGATGGTGGTGGAAGAATAGGATAAATTGTGTTCTGTAGCAATTTATTCAGACTGTGGAACCTCTAACACGGGAAGGATATGATGGAACGAAGTTTACATTTACTGTTCGCATTTTACTTCATTTATACACGGAGTTGCATATAGTTGTACGTTTGCGGAATGTGATTTCAGCACTACAACGGCATAATGTGGATATAGCCACTGCTATTGCATCTCACACGGAGGAATCCGTGAAAGTCACATAAACATGCATATATATATATATATATATATATATATATATATATATATATATATATATATATATATATATATATATGAATAGTTTGGTTATTCCGGGTTTCAATCCGTTCGTTCAAAAAATCGTTTCCACGACGTTTCGCCAAAATCTCATTTGGCATTTTCAAGTGCGGTTCGTCTCGTTACTCGCTGCTGTATACTTGCATTTTTATATATGTTCTGTATGATAGTGGTATACCTGGAGTCAATTCTAGCATTATTAAGTGATTTCAAGATCATCCATGTTTCTATAGAGTCAAAGGCCTTGTGAAAATCTACAAATGCCAGGTGTATAGGAATGTTATATTCCTCGGTTTTTTCTAGGACTGAGCGTAGGGCTTAGATATGATCTATCGTACTAAATCCACGTCGAAAGCCGGCTTGCTTCACAGGCTGGTAATAGTCAAGCTTTTCAGTCAGGCGATTTGTCAATATGCGGATGAATAGTTTATATAGGTGGTTTAATAAACTGATAGGACGGTGGTTTTCTATATTTGTTGTGTCCCCTTTTTTGAAGAGAAGTACGACTTGTGCGTTATACCATTGTTCTGGTACTCTACCTTCGTATAAGCATTTATTCATCAGTGTTTGTATCGCTTTTTCAAGACTGTCTCCACCCATCTTTAACATCTCAGTTGAAGTTTGATCCTCGCCCGGGCATTTTCCATCCTTCATTTGTTTTAGTGATCTTTTTATTTTATTTAACGATATCTCTGGCAAATCTTCTGATCCTACATTTTTTATTTGTTTTACTGTTTTTGTTGGATCTGGATCCGTATTGATCGAGGAATATAAGTCCGCATAGAATGCTTCCACAGCCTTTATGATGTCATCTACATGTGTTACTGTCACCGCTTCTCTCTTCTTTAATTTTGTTATTTTGGTTCGTCCTCTTGAGAGACCTGACCTCAAAACTTTCATATTTGCGTTTCTTTCTATTGTTTCGTGTATTAATTTTGTTTTGAACGTTTTAATGTCTTTCCTTACTTCTTCTTGATATTTTTATTTAGTTGTTTAAAATCCTCTGTGTCTCTCCGTCATCCTTCGTCTTTCCATCATCTGTAATGTATTTGCACTAAGTTTCTTGTCTGTAGTTTTCCTTAATCTTCCACGTACTTTTTTCATTGAGGTTATTATAGTAGTTTGGATTTTATCTATAATTTCATTGATGTTATGTTGTTCCAGAGTATTAGTCGCTTTCAAACTTTTCGCTATTTCGTACTGATATTCACTTTGTCGTGTGTATAGTTCTATATATATATATATATATATATATATATATATATATATATATATATATATATATATATATATATATATATATATTCTTTATGTTCTTTGCAAACCATATATTGATCACTATTCTTTAATCTCTTGGGTGTAGAATGGACCTAGTGAACAATATTGAAAATTACACTATTATTCACTAATCAACATCCCAAAAGGACAGATTCACAGCGCATATATAATTACAAATCGCACTTCACATTAGAATATTAAATGTTAATATTTAAAAAAAAAGTAAGACAATATCTGCCTACTAGATGAACATCAGCATACATAAGTTTATGGCTCTGATTTAAAATCAGGCAAGCAAGTTTTCGATAATTTTGTACTTAAATGTATAATTTTGTCCTTGAGCGATTTTTACTAAAATGCAAAAACAACATAATTGTATTTCAAAATAAACAATTTAATTTTTTAGATATACAAATACAAGTTAACAACTGATATTTTAACAGTATTTCCTTGTAAAAGTACTTTTTTTACTTGCGGTGAGTCACAGGTTCCTTGTACATATTACACACGTCGCACTAACGAGCATTTAGCCTCAAAAACCGGACAAAATTAATAACGTCGTTGTTTTTGACTCTAGACGTGTCAAAATCAGTATTCGGGGGTTTTTGAGGGCGCTAAGTTGATTTCTGGCATTATTTTACTAATCGGGTTAAGGGGCGCTGATTAGGGTGGGGAGGGGAAGGGGAGTAATATTAAAGAAACGTAATGGTTATCGTTTTATATGTTTTTAGGTGCTCCGATTTCATTTCTGGCATTACTTTATCAATCGGATGAAGGGGCGCTGACTTAAGGCGGAGAGGGGGAGGAGAGTAATATTAAAAAAACGTAATGGGTATCGTTTTATATGTTTTTAGGTGCTCTGATTTCATTTCTGGCGTTATTTTATCAATCGGGTGAAAGGGCGCTGACTTAGGGTGGGGAGGGGGAGGGGAGTAATTTAAAAAAATGTAATGGGTATCGTTTTTTATGTTGACTTAGGATAATTGTACGTTTTTTCCATAAAAAATCTATTTCAAAATAAAATCAAAGTCTCTTTATTGTATGATCAAATAGGTCCTGAAGCACAACTTCAACACTTGTCTCCGTCACTCGGATTGACTCTGATTTTGGACAGCAGAGGTTCTTTTCTTCTCTAATTAGAGTATAACAAGGAAATATACTCTTATTGGAATCGTGTAACAACTCCCACTGCCTCCCTGTAAAGTCACCTGCAACAAAGATTTGCAAAGCTTGCTCAGGCTTGTAATTTTTTACTTTGGGTTTCTGAGCAGTATTTATTACCTTCCTGTAAAGTTTGGCTCTTGTTGGTGTTGAAGTTGCATCTATTATAAGTTTAGAGGCCGCGGCATTTCCAGACATTCGTTGACGTACGCTGGCTGCATAGGTAAGCTCCTCAACAGGTACCTGTTCGCAGAGTTCTTTTGTATTTCGTCGTTTACTACGATCATGTAATTCTTGGAAATGCTTCCTTGGGCGCCCCGTAGAATTCGTGGCCCAGTTATGTACTGGTATTGATGTATTAAGCCATTTCTCGTTTTTTTTTTTCAAGAATCTTTCTTCAATATAGTTAGATGATAACCATCTTTTCTTCAAATCACTATTAAAATGTTTTAAATCGTGATTTAAGGTATGGTAGTCGTTTTGGGGACATTTCATCATTTCGCGGAGCTTATGTTCCATAAATGATACCTTATCTTTAAGTGTTCTGGATGTGCTTTGTTTAAAAAGCATGTATAGCGTTTTCCGATATACCTCAATAACATTTGATGTCAAATTTGTACCTATAAGAAAAAAATATATATGTAAGTAAAAAATAATCAAAATTATTGCAAAAAAAAAACCCAGTGGAACTCAAAGCGGTTTTTTTAATAGGTGGAAACATGTGGAAAATGTTTTGACTGTTATGATATAGCTAATGTCTATAGTTTATTATAAAAAAAGAATTATAGCCCGACCTAGCCGGAACATTTTCAAAAACATTAATTAGTTAAAAAGAAAAACAAAAAATAGAAAATTTTCTTGCATATTGTTTTAGGTCCATAAGAATACTAAACAGTCATTATATTTTTAAATCATATATATTTAAATTAAATACATACCTTGTTCTTCAGATTCCATTACAAAAAAAAAAATTTTTTAATATTCACTTTACAAAATACCAAGCAGCAAACACAAATCTAAAAAAAATCTACCAAGAACGAATGCGTGCGTATTGAACGATGCTTAGATTGCAATTAACTGTGCGGAGCGCAGCTGCGTGGAGGGGCCACTTTTTCATATTTTTATGATAGTACGGTTACTCAGGTATACAAAAAAATAATTTCTATGATTACTTGTATAGTTTGCATTTCTCCTTTTTGTCCGGTTTTTGAGGCCAAATACTCGTTAGTGCGTCGCTTCGTTAGACATAATTTTTCTTATCACTACACACTACTATTATAACATTCGAAAAATTGTAAAATTGCTACTATTTAGTTACAATGTTAATCTTAAGAATAGTTTTGTTATATTTGTTAAAGATCACAAAAAAATATGGCGATCGTTCTCATATTGTTATAATTATCATAAAAGTCCAACTTATCTGTTGGAAACCAGATGAATGTATTACAAATAGTTCCACAAAAACATGTTGACAATATCAATCAATCAATCTTTATTCATGACTATACATACAATATGGGTTACGTCAAAAAAACTTAATAATTAGAAAAGTATAAACTTAAAATAGTCGCTATAATAAAACAAGATATTAAGTTCTGGATGTATATCAATGTTCTCAGATTGGTTACACAAATATTCATCACAGTTGTAAAAAGCCATTCGTCGTATGTACTGAGAGAGAGAGTGGGTTTAAACCGTGAAAATGGAAGAGAACTTATCCGATCAGGGATGATATTAACGAATTTTCTACCAAAATAATTCTGTCCGTCTCTGGCCCTTGTAATGCAGTAGTATTTGATGATAACGCTTTGTTTTTTTTTTGATATTATATGAGTGATAGTCACTATTTACGAGGTACTTTTTAAAGTTCCTTTTTATGTATAACAGGCTGCATAATATTACATACATAGCACATTTAATATTTTAAAGAAATAAATGATGTTATGCATGTTATGCAACAACTAAAACCCAAACTATCCATCAGTCTCTCACACCTTCTTTGAACTGCAAAAACCTTTGAGGAATATGAGAAATGACTGATTGACTGACTCCGTAGCACTACAACCCATGGTGGGTCTTGGCTGCCTCAACTATCTGCCTCCACCTAGAACGGTCTTGTGCCAGCTCCCTCCATTCTCGCTCGTCAACTTCAAGGATAGCTAGATCCTTGTGAGTGTTATCTCCCCATCTAAGCCTAGGTCTTCCCAGTGGTCTTTTTCCTTCTGGTGCTTCCTCCCATACCCGTTTTATTAGTCGATCGTTTTGACTCCTTTGTATATGACCTGCCCATCGTAGTCTTCTGGACTTTATTTCTTGAATGATGTCAGGGCTTTGATATATTTGCGCAAGCTCTATGTTGCTTCTCATTCTGTGACGGCCTGTTTCAAGGTCTCGGTATGGGCCATATATTATGCGCAGGATTTTTCTCTCAAACCTTCTTAGCAGCTCCGTATCGTGGACTATCAGGGTCCATGTTTCACTGGCGTAGATTGCTACTGGTCGTATTATTGTTCGATAAATTTCGGTTTTTGCCTTTCTAGTGATAAATTCTGACTTAAGCAAGGTTTTTATCGCAAATGTTCATTTATTTGCTTGTGTGATGCGCTGTTTAACCTCTTCCTGTATATTATTGTTTGCCGTTATCACTGCGCCCACAACTTTATCCTAATAACACTGTCATATGCTTGCTCGAAATCTATGAACAAGGTATGTAAGTTTTTGTTAAATTCTCAACATTTCTCTAGTATCTGTCGGATAGTGAACAGCTGGTCAACTGTTGATCTTCCTCTTCGAAAGCCATATTGGTAGTCTCCGATAATCTCCTCGGTATACGGAGAGAGACGTTGAAGGAGAATGCTGGAGAATAATTTATAGGCGTGGCTTAGTAAAGCAATTTTTACATTACATTTGGTCCCCTTTTTTTGTGGAGTGGAATTATTACCCCTTCTTTCCATTCATCAGGAATGATTTCTTGATTCCAAATTTTATTCACGAGGTTATGTATTTGTGTGATTAGATCGTTCCCTCCATGTTTCAGACTTTCTGCCAAGATATTATCTCGACCTGCCGTTCTGTTATTTTTGAGCTTCTTAATGGCTCTAATGGTCTCTTCCATGGATGGAGGTGGGATATTAACCTGAACATGAGAAATGACCTCAACATTAAAACTGCATTAGAAAGACTATTCTTGAGATTTCTCAAAACAAAAGTATCCTGATCAACTGGATGCAGTCAATTTAAGCCGAAGGCTTTGCCAGTCATCAGTCCCCTCAAATACAGCAGTATCATCTACAAATAGCACCACCTTATTATCCGGAAAGCATGTGGATATGTCGTTGATATATAACAAAAATAAACTCGAGCCCTGTAAAACACCATACTTAATAATGCTCTTGAAAGACGAATTTTTTTCCTGGTATGAGCAACACCAGAGTCGATCCGACAAATAGGATGTTATCAGATCAGCAACACTGGAATAGATGTTAAATCCGATAATTTTTGAAGCCAACACGTCTTATGAGACACAATCAAAGGTCTTTCTTAAATCAAAGAAACATGCCTGACCCTATTTTCTATCCTCAAAACAGTCCTGCACAAAACTTGTTAGGGTATTAATGTCTGGTAATGTAGAGACGTCACAGTACGGAAGTCAAATTGACAATGGTTCGAAAAGTTATTAGATTCCAGATGATGGGTCAACTGTCTCTTAAGTACGACCTCAAATATCTTTCCAAATATAGGAGAGAGAGAGAGAGAGAGATAGATTAGGGACGCATCGACTACTAGGGCTTTTAGCGCGTCCATTTTTTGGTTTCCTTATATAGGGAGGTATGACAGGTTTCACAGTAAGGAGCAGGGGATTTGTTTAGGAGATATTCATGGGTTAACTTCGTGTGGCCAATTCGGAGCCTTGTCATTATTGTTAATTCTTGTCTTGGTAGATTAGGGAGAGGGATGCCAGTAAAGAAAGTCTTTTTAACTAATTGAAGTTTGTTGATGGAATCCTGAAGGTTCCACTCTAGTTGAATGAAGTTTCGAGACGTATGATGTAAAGAGTTTTTAAGGTCTTGAGGGTGGAATATTTTGTTTACTTTATTAGGAGAGTTTTGATGATTGGATGCGAGGGTGTCGGCTTTAAAATTTCCTGGGGTTCCAGTATGACTTCGTACCCAGAGGAAGGTGAAGGATTTGTTCCTGATATGGGAGTATTTTATTAAGGTTTTGATCTCGTGAGCTATTAAATAACTAGGATTGTATGATTCGATTAGTTTGAGGGAGTTTAGAGAATCTGAAATTACCAGCCAGTTTGATTCAGAGGTATTTATGCAATATTGTAAGGCTTTAAGTAGCGCGAATAGCTCAGCAGTAAGGATTGAAAAGGATTCATGAAGGGAGAACACTTTTTCTGCATTCTTTGTATAGCATGATGCTCCGACTGTGTTAGCCTTTTTGGGGCCATCAGTAAATATGAGTTCGTGATTGCTGTATTTTAATTGAATTATTTGATGGTACCTTGATTGGATTATTCTCGGGTTAACTTCTTT
This sequence comes from Diaprepes abbreviatus, assembly GCA_034092305.1. NCBI lineage: Eukaryota > Metazoa > Arthropoda > Insecta > Coleoptera > Curculionidae > Diaprepes > Diaprepes abbreviatus. The sequence continues at coordinate 603,480 of JASJET010000324.1, read as the reverse complement.
TTTATCTAGTAGTGTAAGTTCGAAGTTACAACTGATGGGGAAATGACTCCAGGGTGGGAATAGGTAGGTGTTTATTTCATCTACTGAGGGCATAGTTATTGATAGACGTTCCCTGGTTTCGGCGAAGCTAGTATGAATAAAAGGAGGATACTTATTCAAAGAAGTGCAGTTGTTGGGGGGGGGGGGGAGTTGAAAAAGGATTTAAAATGCGGGATGTAGGGACGGAAGTGGAGAGAGCTCACATAATTAAAAGTAAGTTGCATCCTTCTATGTTCTAATGATGGGATTTCCGATTCACAATATTGGACTGGTGTGAAAAGCACCTATGGAAAGGCGTATGCCTTTATTATGGATAGGATTTAATTTCCTGATGTAGGCGGCAGGCGCTGAAGAATAGACTATACATCCATAATCCATCTTGGATTGGATTAAAGATTTGTAAATCTTCAATAACGATGTCCTATCTGATCCACATTTAGTATTTGATAGCATTCTAATAATGTTTAGGTCTTTAGAACATTTCGTCTTGATGTATTGGATGTGGGCATTCCAATTGAGACGCTTATCAAATACTAGTCCAAGAAGTGTGTGCTGGGGGTTTAGAGGTATGTCTTGAGAATTCATAGTAAGCTTAGGGTTGATGTTGCATTTTTTTTTCCTGCAAAAATGGACGAGTGACGATTTAGTTGGTGAGAAGGTTAATACAATAGCGTGAGACCTTGTCAGGATTGAATTAAGGGATGTTTGTAGGGAGTTTTGATTGTACGAGGAGTGATATAGTAGGATATCATCCGCAAGTAGTTTAAGGTGAACAATTGGATGAATATGATTTTTTATGTTGTTTATTGCTATCAGAAAGAGTGTGGGGCTAATTGAAGATCCCTGAGGAATACCATGGTTTTGGATTCGAAAGAGAGCCGCGAACTCCTACCCTATAAGATCGATTTTGTAGGAAACTTGTTATAAAAGTGGGGAGGTTTCCTGAGAAACCCCATTCTAAGAGAGTGTTTAAAATAGATTCATGTTTTACATGATCGAAAGCTTTAGTCATCTCCAAGAAGGTAGCTGTAGGAATATAGGAACCACTGATACCAGTCTATAATTGCCCACACTCTCACAGTCACGCTTTTTAGAAATAGGCATTACTCTTGACAGCTCTTCCATCAAGACATCAAGTTTCAATGGCGAAAATTATGTCATTAAAGTTTGAATTATCACAACATCAACCATATTCAGTAGATTTGGCTCCCAATCTGTCAGTGACTTTTTTAATTTCCAAACTCGAAAAAATGGATCAGCGGAAAATTATTACTAAACCTAAACAAATGCATATTTTGAAAACCTTCCGAAATCATAGTTTTTGGACGGCTTAAAACCTGGGGAAAATGTATCGAGGTAAAAGGAGATTATGTTGAAAAATAAAAAAGATCTATCCAAAATAATTTGTGTTGCTATCTTTTTTCGAAGGACTTATTGAGCGACCCTCGTAACACACATTTTAGCTAAATTAAATTTGTGCGAAATGTTATCTAAAAAACGACCATTTTTTTCAGTTTAGTACATTGTCGGTATAACTTGCTTAATTTTTTTCTTGGTTTTTTTATTCCGTACTCAAAAATAACAAAGTCCGTTTCAATCAGAATGAAAGAAGAAAAAGTAATAAAAAAATTAAAATCCGACTACGACAAAAACCAATCGAAACAACTTGACAAAACTCCTGAGGGTAGGTGGACTCTTTCTTTATGCAGCTGCTGGCAGTTTTTATATATGTAAGTTTTTATTAGTACTTGTTACTTAGCGTAATTAGAGTTTTTATTTTTTTTTGATCTTTTTTTATTCGCTTTCGATTAAAGTAAATATCTAAATAGACAAGAAAATACCCATAATAGCGTATATGTACATATCAAGCTGAATCGGTTTTTTTCCATATCAGCCAAGCCTAGCAAGTATGCGGGTTTGTCATGAATGCGGTATGGTGATTTTTGTGACGGGAATACCCATCTTTTTTTTTAATCATAGGCGGAACTATTTTTCTTTTTTATTATCTTTAAAATTTATGAAATATTTCCACCTCAAATAACGTACATTTTTAAATTATATAAGAATTTTTTTATATGAAATGCGCTGGAGACAATAATAATTAGACATTTTTATGAATTAAACTTAGACACTTTTAAAACACGTCTACACGATGGATAACATCGGCATATAAATACCTTTATAATGTCGCGAATGTAATGTTATTTTTAAGCAATAATAACAAAAAAAATATTGGATAATTGCTCTTCCTGGTTCTTACTCCATCTAACACCATATTCGTCACGTAGTGACTTTAATGATTATATCGTGTAATTGGTTAATTACAATTTTTTTTATTTCATTCTACTTCTAAAACCATAAATTGGATGGCAAGAATCTGTTTATGATAAAACCAGATCAAAAATCTTCTTTAGGTGTTATCTCTGTTGCGAAGGTTGGCAATATTTTTAAACAATCAAAATTTCAGTAAGAAATAAAGAAACCTTTCTGCCGTATTTAAATAGTTTGTTATATTATTCTCCTTTCAGGCAGAGAATATGAAAAATATATGTACAAGCAGTTTATTTCCTGCAAATATCGCTCTGGTCCTCTCTCCATACGCGTTTCGATCACCTCATGATCTCGTCAGTGGAGCTGTATCGGACCGAGAGCAACATTAGCAGGAAATAACTGATATATGAACCATAAATTTCAAGGTATGTCGGCAGGATATTACACCTGCCGTCTACCAACTTCGATGTCAGACTGAAAAATATCGCCAGTCGAACGACATCTATGAATCAACGGAGTAAAGTGAAATTTTTAAACAATCAAAATTTCAGTAAGAAATAAAGAAATCTTTCTGCCATATTTAAATAGTTTGTTATATATGTAATTCTCCTTTCAGGCAGAGAATATGAAAAATATATGTACAAACAGTTTATTTCCTGCAAATATCGCTCTGGTCCTCTCTCCATACGCGTTTCGATCACCTCATGATCTCGTCAGTGGAGCTGTATCGGACCGATACAGACGAAAAATCTGTTTTTGCCAACTTTGACCGCCCCCCATCTTGGCCCCAGCCTATTTTTTGCTGTTACATGTTAGGTAGTGTCGTATTATCGGAGTACGAGTATTTTTTATTTTAATTTTTTAAAGGTCAATGACCATCATGACCCTTTTCGTTTTATTTTCCGAATTTTAGTTATTTTTTTCCAAGGGTCTCTTTCAACTACCTTTCTCAATTTTAACTATTTTTCGATTTTAACGAGACGTCAACGCACCTCGCCATTATTCGGTATTTTTGTACTCATTTCGGAGAACATGGACCTATTTACGCATTTACCGGGTTTATTGGATTAATTTTATCCTTCAGGAAACGCGGAAGTTCGTTTCCATCGTGATTAATTTATTGCAAAACTTTTTTGCATTATCAATTATTTGTGTAAACACAAATCGGGG